>JAQFYE010003998.1:0-14158 GCA_034694305.1 Protaphorura glebata
TAAGGAGGAGCAAGTGGTATTACGCCTTAGTTGTGACCTTTCCCAGCCCATTTTCAAATGGGCATTGCGGCTAGTAACTTATAAATTCCAGGTTCGGTGCCGTTGTAGTAGGGAGAAATTACTATGAACCACACTGTCGAATTCAACTGTATATTACAAGGGCAAAAGATGCAGGGTATACGACTATACGAACAGTTTTCTAAAAATTCACGAAAACCAAATATTCGTTAATTTTACACCAGTAGAATACGATGAATGGGAACTCGATCTATTACACAAGTTCACGTTATCGTTAACAATCCAGACGGATGACTTTAATTTAGCACTAGCATTATGCGACACCCTGAAGAAAGGATTAACCCTTCTGACTTTACACAACAAGCAAACAAGTAGAATCACCTTTATCATATACTACTGTGTGGCCAGTGGCAAGAAGGAAAAACCGGAAAGTTTCGAAAGTCGGCTAGTTTGAGAAGACTGAAGAATTTTTCCATACTTCTCAATTAGGATAAATTAAAAAATTAAAAAGAAGAACCGTGCTGCTCGGTTGCTTGTTCAATACTAATACTACATACCAATAATTACTCAAAAATGTATTTAATGGTTGGATTAAATTGTGTAGACATTGTAAATTTTGTGTACAAATATCCACTGGAGGACAGTGATCAAAGGTTGAACAATTTTTCGTTATAATTAAATAGAGAAATGTCATTTTATTTATCTCTCAGCCAGGAAGGTCGAATCTATCGAAATAGAACGTTATATTACTGATTTTACTTATTTCTCACAACGAATTTCAGGTGCAACAAACAAACTTGGGAAAGAGGTGGAAATGCATCCAACAATGCCTCAGTTTTGGCTGACCTAGGAGCCCAGGTCGAATTTTTTGGGACTTTAGCCAATGACCACTTGCTCAGGTTCGGTCATTTAATTAGACATATGATAAATGGAGAAATTCTTTCTAAAAATTCAAAACTTTAAAAAAAATTGCAGTTTTTTCAGGGATGACATGAGTTCTAGAGGGATTCTAAGCAATCATTGTCGCATTATGGATTGCTGTCAAAGTCCTGCATCTGTCGTCATCTGTAGCGAAGAGACAGGCTCAAGAACAATTGTTCACCACAATGGGAATCTTCCAGAATTAACATTCGAACAATTTGAACAGAACATTTCTTTGGAGAACTATTCCTGGATTCATTTTGAGGTTGGTGTAATTTTTAGTTATTTTAGTTAATCGCCTCTATTAGGTCAGGAATTTCATAATAAACAATTTGAATTCCTTCGAGTACAAGTAAATCACATTTTTAAAGCTGAAGAGTGGTCCACGACTTCACTACAGAGTACAACAGAGTTAAGATTTAAGTTTTGTAGATTAATCCACTATTTACTTGCCTAATAATTTAGAACTCGAAATTTTGAGAATTAACTTTCTTAAACCTAGTAGAATTCGCATATACCACGAATCGAATATTCTAGGGACTGTGGCTGGAGCATGTGATGATATTAACATTTATTAATATCGATATTTCGAGGTCCTGTGTTCATTCCATCATTCGCTACTGTAGTTCAGGGAAATCTAAAAAAACCGACTTGAATTGAAATCCGTAATCTAAAAAAATATATTATTCTTTTTTGACGACCTTTTCGTGTAAATTAATATTTTGACTTATGGTTCAGCAAACCGGGCAAATACATTGCAATAATTTATACCCCGTCACTGTAGCATACAAATTTTAATTTCATATTATAATTTTAAATTCAAACTGTGGTAATAAAATCACTAAATTAATTACCAAAATTAAAATACAGGGAAGAAATGAAGGACAATTAGGAGGAATACTTAAGAGGATCCAAGACTATAACCACGCAAAAGTCGACAAAACTGACACTTCCACATGTCTTTTGAATTACAAGAAAAAAGTCCTGCCTGTCTCCGTCGAAGTAAGTGAACTGACTGACTAAAGTGAAAGTCGAAAGTGACAAGGTCAGTCGTATCCGGAATCCGGATCGACAAAATTCTCCACTTTCTTTTTCCACTCCGTCGGAATTTAATTTGGTGGAGGAGGCTAGGTTGATCCTATCCTATGTACCGGGAAACGAAATACCGCAGCATTAGTACTCGACTCACATCCAAATCCAAATCCCAGAAATTTCCAGAAAAAGTCCAAAACCATCCATCATGCACTTAATTTACTTTAACACGACGGCAGCAACGCAATTCCAGGACAGTACAGGTGCCCCCGTAGCCTGTACTTGTCATACAACTTTAACGAGATGAACTAGGAAGTTTCCGGGACATGTTTACACTACCCGGACCCAGTAGATTATGTATTTCGGTCTGGTATCGATTCCTCGTTATGTCAATGTTATGTCCCATATCCCGTTTCATTGCAGGTGGAGAAAAAACGAGAATGCTTAGGAGCATTACTCCAGTTTGCAGACGTTGTTTTCATTGGAAAAGATTTTGCAACCATGAGAGGTGCACAAGACTCAATTCAAGCAGCTCAAATTTTCTCAAATGAACTCCCAAAAGGGTAAGAAATTTAAATAGTTAATAAAAATATTCTTCCAAAATTCCAGCAAGTATAAAATCATTCAAGCAAAACAGCATGGTCGAAAAACTTGAATCTCCAGTGTTCTTAGTTGTTCGACTCTAATATATAACAACGTTCAAACTATGTTTTGATTACAGTGTGCTGATTATTTGCCCATGGGGAGAGGACGGCGCGTCCTTTTGCACTGCAGGAGAAAGTCCAGAAAACATTAAGAAAGTCGACGCTTTTCCACCAGAAAAAATTATTGATTCCCTTGGTAAGTTATCGCCTTAAGACCTTGCGGTTAACGAATTTCTCAAACAATGAACGGGAGAAATCTAGACTCCGGACACTCCGGAGGGTGTTTCAAATAATAATTTTGTGTAATTTCTTAAATACACACATATTACATATTACATTTTGTCATGCGATTATTTTAAACACCTCGTCAAACATTGTTGACAACCGTCGTACTGTCGTACAGTCAATATTGACACGCATTGACATTGACAAACGTTTAATATTATGGCAAGGTTCAAGTACTCAAGTTCATTGCGAGAAAACAGGCTTAGCGCCCTCAACTCAGAACTGTTTAAAACTTTAAATATTTGAATTTTGTAGGTGCCGGTGACACATTCTGTGCAAGTGTGATGTACGCTCTGAATAAGAAATTTGATCCTGAAACAAGTGTCAGATTTGGATGTCAAGTGGCTGGGACAAAGCTAGGAATATATGGCTTCAAGAATATTTCTCAAGAAATTCAACACATTCCAGATTGTGATAAAATTCTACGAAAGTAGATGACAATATAGAATGGAGTCAATTTGTTAGTTCAAATGTAATTCCCAAATGAAGCTCGACTGATGTATGCCTATCCCTCAATACTAAATTAAAGGTTTAATGCAATTTTGAATTGTTCAGAGTTTTATCACAAATTCTTCAGCCACGGACAAATTGGTTTGGTTTACTAATACTTAGGAGATCTGAGTTCTTCACAGCGATGTCTCTCGAATCAGAATAGAAAACAGCTCCCAATTTACTTCATCTGACAGAAAAACGACAGCACAACGGAAAATTACAAGAAATAATGATAAAAATAATTTGGTCTGAGTAAGAAGTAATGGGGCAAATGAATGATACAATTACACTACGATAATGATATCACAATTTCATCACCACTCACTCTGGCCTCTAATGAGGACCAGAATCAAATAACGGAAAACTTCGTGTTCTCATACGGTTACGAAATCCTCGAGTCTCAGACAAAACTAATATACTCATTATTTTGTGTACCATTACATTGTCTGCGAATTTCAGAGAACTAATAACTATTTATTTATACTATAACTCGTAATCGAAATGTTTCGCTCAATCCATTTCCCTTTATTATTTATGTCCTAATTGACCGATGATATTGTCTAAAAATTACTGGATTCCAGACACCCACACTGAAGTTTCAAAATTTGCGAAGCTAAACTAAGCTATTTAATAAAGCATTTCCGCATAGTATAGAATGTCAGCTTGGACAAAATTAAAATTAAAAACATAATTCGGAAAATTTTTGTGCATGAAGTAATAGCGAAAGCCATGCCAGAATCTATCTATTTAAATATTAATAGGAAGACGGAAAAACTATTTCTACATTGGAATTGAAGCAGAAAATTCTGAATCTTCAACTTGAATACTGAATCTGAATGTGTCCATAGTCGGGATATCGACGACGATTTAAAATACACCATTTACGAATATCGATTCAAAAAATAAACAAAAAGATACTGATACTCCTTTGAAGATTTTGAACATTTGTCTGTTCGGATTTCACACATAAGTTGGTATCCTCATTGGTCATTGATTGCCTTATATTCCAGAAACACCGCCTATGTATTATTGTTTTTTAGTCACCAGCCCTGTTTGGTAGTTCATTCACTCACACTTACTTGCGGCTGAGCTCAGTGAGTGTTTTACAATCGGCGAACATTGCAGGTTTTCTAGTCACCAGTCATGTTCGAAAATGAAAATACATTCACCATAAGTTGGTATGCTTATTGATTGTATTACATTCTACGAACACGCAAGACATGAACCCCGCCCGCACATTGGCTGTCCACATTACGTAACTCCTTATTCGATCATTTATATCGGGGATAATTGCTAAACGATTCAAAATTAAATTAAAAGTATAAATTATCATATTTATTTGTATTTCTTACCAAGTTAAATCTGAAACCAAAATATGGCAGTTGGACGGTTTCGGTCACGGTCAATTTGACGAAAGTGTTTCAACAGACTCACTGAAAGTTTATTCAGTTGTTAGAATTTACAATAATTCATATATCACTGAAAAACCAACACTGACAAGACACTGACAAAAAAATGATAACTGGAAAACCTGTCAACAACGCAACGTGTACGGCACAGAGGTACAGATTTCAAATTAAATGAACTTTGCCCCACTTTATTGAATCATACGCGGGCTGTGCCTCGTAGATGGCAAACCCAGTCATATTCTCGCACGACGGACGGAAATCACGTTGTGCTAGTTAATTGTTTTACATTTCAGACACACTAGACTTGGATCTATCACCAGTGAAATTATAACTATAATCATAACACCACAATGAAGGAAATTAATGTGCTCATTAAATAGGTGGTAGACACTAATTGCCGATGGTATAGCTTGGTTTTACGATTACAGAAGAGTATTTATTTCCCTACTACTAGGGTGCCTTACGGCCGGGTCCCTACTAGGCTACTTCACTACACCAAATGGAAAACAACCCCATTTCTACGAGAAAAGTAGGCACCCGGTATTTGTTTATGCGTTACGACGAGTAAATTCATTCGTATTAGAAATTGAAAAAGTCACACAGAAATCATAAAATAGTTTAAAATATAATTTTACGGAAAATTGAGTTGCAAAAAGTCAAAATTCCAAGTTTTTCCTTTTTATCTTTAAATTAAATTTTGAATAAATCTAAAGGTTTGATGATGTCAAGTCAAGGTATGAATGAATTGAAAGTAGTACCAAAATATGAAATTATTTCAGTTTCGTCGTTTTGTGAAACTTGAAATTGACACGAATTTGTACACGATACACCGTATGACGATAAGTGTAATTTATCATAAAGTCAAAAGTGTGCATTTCATTTGTGTGATGAATTGTTATTTCTTATCCAGTTTAGGATTTCATATTGTTTGTTTTTGTATGTATTTGTTACTGTTTGGTCGCAGACTTTACTTGAGGTATTCACAAATATAATTCATTCATTTCATTTGTTCATATTATTCTAGTCAATTTCAGGCGTTGATAGAAAAACTAAAAATATAGAATATGAAGTAAATTCAAATCCCATTTCAATTATATTTGTAGATTCAAATTATTTTAAAAAAATATTCTCAGGTGCATTATAACACATTTTTCAAATTTGAATAATTTTAGGACCTCTGTACTTTAGCCTCATTTCATATCCTTGTTCCACACTTCTCAAACAACATCAAATTAATTTTACAAACATAAAATGTGTATAATTCTATTAGAAAAATAAAACCGTGTATATATTCACAATGCATCGTATCAACATATGTCGTCAAACAATTCAACGCACCAGAAGAAGTTAGACAAACGAACCTTAACATATAAACATTCGAAAAACTAGAACAATATCAATTAACACAATGATTATTATGACCGAACTGATATTTTTTATAATATATTAGATACACTTATTTCCCGTAATACCCTCCTTGACCATTGGCGGATGAAGAAGCCATGGCCATGGCATTAGCGTTAGCACCACCAAAACCGCTCCCGTAAGGTCCATATCCGCCTCCTTGACCATTAGAAAATGAAGAAGACATGGCCATGGAATTCGCATTGGCACCGCCGAAACCGCCACCACCTTGTCCAATGCTGAACGATGAAGACATGGCCATGGAATTGGCATTGCCCCCGCCCGGAAAATACTGCCGACTCTTTCGTGATGATTTTACAAATCTTGCGCCTGTTTCATCTCTAACTTTTGTGGTCGT
This sequence comes from Protaphorura glebata, assembly GCA_034694305.1. Taxonomy (NCBI): domain Eukaryota; kingdom Metazoa; phylum Arthropoda; class Collembola; order Poduromorpha; family Onychiuridae; genus Protaphorura; species Protaphorura glebata. The sequence goes on from JAQFYE010003998.1 coordinate 6,564, forward strand.
GTGAAGGTTTTGCGTTACTGTTGCTGTAATAAAAGTAAAAAATAAACGCTTAGCAAAATCAAAATCACGCTCACATCAAAAAAGTATTTTGGTCAGAGGTCAAAACTTTGATATCCGGGTCTCTGAACACATTGAGCACAGTTAAATAAAAAATAATTTTAAAATAAACTAAGAAAGTCAGGATTAAGCGCACATCAAAAAGTTACGGGAGATCAAAATTATATTCTCAGTTTCAGAAAATCTTATACAAAAAGAAACGTGAAATTTTTGTAATACTAGAATGTTTTTTTAAAAAGGACGAAATAAAACACCAACCTGTTGGAATTGTTGCGGCCAAGCTATAAGAAACTGTCAATGCAGTAAGTACGAGGAGACTGAAGATTTGGATGAAGTTCATTTTCAAAAAATAGTTTAAACTAATTGGACTAATGGTATATAAAAGTCAAGGTGATATCAACTTGAAAGTTAGGTTGAATAATGGATGTATTGGAACAACAGATGATACTTAGTCGGAGTGAACATGTCCTTTTTATACTGACTTGAGTGCTATTTACCATCTCAAGGGTTGTATTTTGACCGGTTAAAACAATAATTGGATGACGGATGAAAAGGTCGGAGCTTCTAGTCCTCAGATTAGTGTGCTATATCTGTTTGGAAGTTTCTTTAAACGGCTTGTGAAAGGAATCCTCGGGTTTTCCAACATAAAAAAAGAATCGGAGAATTTTGTGATCTCATTGTGAATCCCACTCCGACTGGTTTGTCCCCTCTGTTCCTTACCTGCCATTCCGATGTTTTCTGGTTCAACTAGATTTTTCTAACCCAAGCAAGTATGCACTGTACAACTCTTTATCAGTAATTCTGTGAATCTATGGGATTTCTTGAATCGTGAATTCTTAGTACAAATATTAATATAGAGCGATTTGGATCATCCAGATTTATCTGGAATGCGTTGTCCAAAGTTCTCGCTATTATGACTGTCAGAGCCCAACTAAGTTCTTTTTTTTGCAATAATTTCAAAATACAAACTCTAAATACTACAACTATTGTAATATTCAATCAATTAATTATAATAAAAATACAACCATAATTGACATCTCCATGTAAGGCACGCGCACGATTCAACTCGTAATACCTATGTCGTATCATATCGTTCTTTGTTGAGAATGAACCAACGTTTTTAATTGGTACCCCTAACCTCAGGAAGGTACCCCTAGTACCCAAAATACGACTGCCACTGCCACAGCATGTTTGCGGGCATGTTGAACCCTCTATATGATTACAAGGGTTAGTAGTATCCTAACGATAAGTACATAACTAACGGCGGGCTGAATTTGACGTGGTAATTAATTTTAGTAGTTTCAACATTTTTGTAATCTAATCCAATCATTACAAAAACTAACCAACTCGTATTTATGAGCTGTTCGTAGTACTTCCAAGGATCAATAAATTATCTATTCACTGTTCATTTTCTCGTGTCCAATAAGGAACGAAATTCGGATGCATGATTTTGACGCTAATACTTCTCTTACATAAGAATAGTGCCATGGTAAAAACATAAACAGTTTAAGTTTTCCACTAATTGGTCAGTTTACAATGTGAATGTCCAATATTTCATGATATGACTAGTGTTTTGTAATTGATCGTTGGAATGTGAAACGAACACTACATTGATTTTCGGCGTAATTATTTCTTGAAACAGGATACTATAAAACAATGCCAAAAGTTAATGCCGTGAAATCTAACCTTGACCTTGAATATGGTCGATGCAGAACGCAAATAGTTCCGACAAACAGGGAAATATAGTATAGTACGCAACGTTTCAGGCGGTAGAGTGATGGGGTTTGGATAAAATCGGGGATATTAATTTGAGTGCTGTGTAATTATAATTCAAAACTACACCACAAGCACTTTGCTTGTCTATGACGAATGTTATTAAGTCTAATTTATTATTAACTGGACAGATGTTGATTCAATATTTTGAAAATCGCTGTTTTAATTAAAGAAAAATTATATACGGTAATCAATAACCATGACCAATTTATTCTTACATGACTACTATTTTTTAATAGCCCTTCCAAATGCACGGATCCGTTTATTTCAATTCTCTGTCTGTAACAATTCGTAATCTAGTATTCTCAGGTTCAAGATTATTTTCAAAGTATTATCGCAATACTTAGCTTCTTTCAACCATGATGCTTACCAAAACGACGGAAAATTTAATCCGATCTTGTTTAACGTATGGATATTTTGTGGGAGGCATACCTTTTGTTTTCAATTCGAAAGAAAAAAAAGTTGAATTAATCAAATCAAAATTCGATTTTGAAGATAAGTGCCTACAGCATACAGCTTGTAGAAAGGTCATAAGGCCTAACAGAATTGTCAACCATGCCTGCCAGTGACATCGATCCCTGATTGCAGGGAAAAAACAATAATCTGAACTATTTGTGCTGAAGTGGCGCCTACTTTCTGTTCGAGAGTGGGTATTTCTGCCTGCTATTTGAAAAGTTCCTTCTGAATTAAAAGAAATTACGGTAATGTGTGTGCCCGAAAGATTGTCCAGAAATAGAAGGGGTTGCACTTGTAATAATAGTGAAAAGGTGACCTTAGAGGTCAGCCGGCTTAATTGTCAACCTGGTCTGTCGAGGATATGCTTACAATTATTCGGAATCTTTGTGATTATTCTTTATTTCAGAAAGATCGTGCCCACTATTTTCGAAAACCATATTATTTAGTTTTTTTTTCTAGGATTTCTTGACTGCAGATACACTTTATTTCTACACGGGAACTATTAGTTCCCACGACCGTTAGATTGAATCAAAATGAATGATAATTTTGAGGGATCATTCTCCGAAATAATAATTGTACTCGTCTTCTTCGGCTTTCTTGTCTAAGTCTTGTTGCGTCAAATGAACAGCTAATTTTGGTGGTCTTGAGCGGAATGCGAGTGTACGGCCTTTCTGCTCAAATAAAAAAAAACAGACTCATTTCAGTCACAAAATTGCAGACGAATAAAACATTGAATAAAAATTGCCAAACGATAGCGAATCTCCTTACACTGAACTATTTTTAAAATCGAACTGTCTTTCGGTCACGCCACTCTAGTATGGCTTCCCACATATCGAACTTTTCCTTCACCGGACAATTTCCGATCAATTTCAATAGTTCGGTATATTCGGAGTTGGACATAATGTGGTATATTACTAACCTTTTGTTTAACGGGTGCACGGTTTCGTTGCAGATTCTTTGCGATTCTATCCTCCCTGTGTTTCTGACGCTCGTGCTCTACTTCCATTCGTTCAGACTCTCGACGTTCTTTCTCCAAATCCTAGAAATATTTCAAATTGTGTAATTAATTCATTTATAACATTAAAAATTTAAAAGAAATAATTACTCGTGAAATCTTGAGCACGACATCACTTGGCATATTTTCCAAATCTCGAACGACATCCTCAAAGTTCTTTTCAATAGATGTAAGCATGAGAACAGATGACAGATGAGCGTCGTTTGCACCTGAGTAGAATTAATTAGGCGCAAAAAAATATTATCCTAACTTCATTTCAGATTTTACATTCATTCGTTTAATTTCAATTACCGACTGACGTTTTGTAAACTTTGTTTACATGCTTTCGCAACAACTTCATCATTTTCTCCTGGCTTTTGACATCGTAATAGCCACCGGTAAACATGCTAAAATATTCGAATTATTGAATTACAGACATTTTTTTTAACAAAAGTAGAATGGAATCTGTCCGGGCGACCGTGGGATAGGATCAAATCTCTTGGTCGCGTGATTATAAAGTTATATTCCCTGTACTCCTACTCGTACACCACCAAATACCGTGAGAGCAATCTTTTTAACTCGACTTGGCCGTATGGGCCAGGTACTACTATGTTCAAATTCTGAGAAAAATATCTTACTCAATCAAAAGATTCAAGGTCTGGATCCGTTCTTGAGTTGCCACAGTTTGAGACTCAATCATATTGATCATATCACGGAGTTCTCTGGAGCGATTCTCGGTGTCTTTCTGTTTTCAAAAATAAGTTGTTGAAATAAGTTCCTTTTTCTCCCTACACATTTTTGAAAATTGAAATTTACTCTATTGTTACGAATCCGATGTTCAACTGCCTCAAGGACTTCTTCATTGATTTGTGCGTGTTGAATTAAAGACAAATTTTGTTCCTCGACCTCAACATAAATGTCCAATAGTTGAGAGGGTTTTGTAAAAACTAAGCCTAGAATTCGACACAGAATTTTAGTAAAATACATTTATCCGTAAGCTTTTTTTCAGAACTACGGCAATAAGGGTTACAATACCTGATAATTCCTCAATATCAGTTTTTTCATCCCCACCAACCAAATCCAATTCCTTCAGAAGTTCGTCTTCGTCAAAACCGTCATCATCACTTACTGTAAGAATATTATTTTAATGCTTTAATGGGTTATTTACTATGTAGGCTAATAAAGTTAGCATTAAAGCTTTAAGGTGGTCACATAAAAGTGAGATGTAGATATAATGGGAAAAGTTCGACTCTTACCATCGACAATCCAACGACAATTAAAAAAAACGAGGCAATTAAAAGTACTGGTTAAATCTGAATTTAATTCAAAATATTTATGCATCGTGCCACTCTTCTTCAAAAATTTGGGTTAAAGACTTGTACAGGGAATTAAGTCCCCTATAGAAAATCGTGGAATTTTTATTTATGTTTACAATTTCTAAACTCACATCTGATTGCAACGCGCTCAATCATGGAATTAATGCGTGAAGCCACCGGTGACATCAAAGTTTGAGCTTTAGCTTCTTCGTACAATCCTTTAATAAATTCTCCACTGTCAGTTTTCACTGCATTAAAATTATTGAAATTATTCTTAAATAAATACTTCTAATTTGTAATTTCGAAAGTTGTCCTTACAGTTTTTGTTATGGTGGTGTTTATTCTGAACACCAGCGAATTCCTTGTTTTTTTCTTTGATGGCCTTCTGAGCTTGTTTCAGGGTCATTCCTTGCCGAGTGTAACGGGCAATTTCTTCCTTGATTTGTTGTTGTCGCTGTTTTAGATTTTCAAAATTAAAAGTAGTGATAATCCTATATAGTTTTGCCCAATTTGTTTTAATTATCATTAACGTACTCGTTCAATTCTATAAGTATCTTCCTCATCTCTCCGCATTAGCTCCCGAGCCACTCCATCCAAGAATTTCATGTAGGATTTGCATTCTCGAAGATTTTCATTCAAAGACGAAATTTCATTTTTAAAGGATGAGGTCTCAAGACGAAGATTTCGAACTTCCTGAGTTAACAACAAATTCTCCTTCATTTTTTCTTCCGCACTGTAACAGTCAGACAGCATTTTGAATGGACGATCGAGGAAAATTAATTTAGTTTTATTTTTTTGAGCTCTCCACGATGCTCCTAATTATCAGAAAAAAGTTAATATTTCGCGGAATTGATTTATTTAACCATTAGGCTATTAAAAAAATACTAAATTAATTGATAAAAAGAATAGTTAAATCATCTAGAGTATTCAATTTACGAAACTTAGTCTAGACAATTGCGGAATCTCGTTTGTTTACTGGTTCTTAGTGTCACTCATGGTAATTATAAGACGAGAGAAAATAGACCGTATTTGCCTCATTGTCTCAATTTTCAGACTAAACTGTAGATCTTAACAATTTACCTAAGACACCCTTCATTCAGCCCAAGGAACTACTAAATAGCGAAAATTATAGTCTAATATAAACGCCTTAACGTTTTAATGTAAATCTAAACCATGCCTAACAAAGGAGTCAAACCCCCAACATTTCAAGTCGGCTGGGACAACTCTATCACCATGCAACTATGGACTGCCCTAATCATTATAATTTAATTAACATTAACAAATATTAATTATTAGCTCTTACGCTTTGCTTGCTTTTGATGAGCTCTCATCGTTATCCTTCAGGAAAACGTCCAAAGACTCCGTCGTGTAACTGGATAAATACTCGTAATTTCGAAGTCCAATTTCCTCAGCCTCCTCGTCATCTCTCATAATTTGCAACGCTTTTTCTCGAGCATGAATTGCGTACTGATACAAATTAGAAATTGTGAATTAAACTTTATAGTGTGACCCAATAAACCGTTCACGTGAGACTTACAATACTTCTGTTTCAACATCTCTTTTTAACAAAAAGTTATGCATATCGTGTGGAGTATTTACTACTAGTGTACATGCACGGACGCACGGACGACTAAATTACTCCTCGGACACGCTCTCATATTATTTGAAGAAATACTTTTTCCAATAATGCTGATTTCTTATAAATTCTGGTTTCAGGTTATTTTGTTACAATTTTCAAAAGTTTAGGCTTTCGGTGGTTCATCCTGTATCATGTTAATATTTCTCGACCCAATGAACTAACCTCACAATAAAAGACATTCCTACGGTGAGTCATGTAATTAGCAAATGTCCGTTTTGCCACCTTTTGGAGGTGTGTTGTATTCAAACCATTCATGGCTTCCCAAGTAATCATGTTCGTCGGTGAGAATGCTTCAGCTGTAAGTGAGTAACAATCAGTAACGATTAAGTGCTATTAACTATTGTTCACTTCAAAAATTAATCCCATACATACCCGTGACAGCTTTGGTTTGTGTTTGGTAAGGCCGGATTCTCTCCGTAATTTGCTTTTGAATTTGTGAAATCGCATTTTGCTTGTCGATGGTCGGAATTTTCAGGTCTGCCTGACGTTTCTGGAAATCAGATATCAAATGATTTTTTTATTGAGTTTCTTGACGTAACACAAACTCATTGCATTGCCTTACACTGTGTTTAGGAAAGCAGGTTACCTAATTTTAAGTATCACATAATTAAGCTATAAACTAACTCATCTGGCGACGTTACGATAAACCCCATAAATGTAAAATTTGTTGATAATTGATAAAAAATGATTATGTTCAGGTTGTTTTAATGCTTGCCCACTCGGATGTGTTATTTAAATAATTCATTTTTCAGCATGGATTAGTGGTTTGACCTTTATTAAACCCAACGTCTCGACTAATACTTACTCTTCTTCAGGGGCTCTAATAGTCTACTTTTCCGATTCAACAATTACAACACAAATCAAATAAAATCATTTGTGTGTACATACAACACAAATCTATAATAAGGTTGCAAAGCTGACCACTTGGCCCAGGTGAGCACTTGAGGGCTTGTCCTGACTAATCGTACAAAATACACAAAAATGAACATTAATTAATATCCTCACTTTTAGTCTGGCCTGCTCGGTTTTCATCATGAAAGCTGGGATATCCTTGGGTATAAAGAATGGATTTTTGACATGCTCTTCTTCCAAAAATACAACTTTCTTAGCCATTTCCACTTCATGGTCTGGAATGCACTCCAAATCATTTTGACGCATTGAACCAATCCGAGGTAGTTTCTCAGAAAATTCAGGAACGACGAGGACATTGATAGGGGGGTAATAAATTTTTCCTTGTTTTGACCCACGGCGATGTTCTAGAGGTCTCTTATATTTTGAAGTGTCCGTCAATCCCAAGTCAAATTCTCTTGTGTACATGTCCGGTGGAGGATTTTTCCGGAGTTCACCTGGAATTATGATT
>JAQFYE010003999.1:0-14157 GCA_034694305.1 Protaphorura glebata
AAGTTACATGCTATCATGTACATTTGCCGATCAAAAAAGTGTGTTATGAAGTTTCGACAAGTAAAACGATAGACACCCTATCTGACTCAGAATCCTGCGAGGAATCCAAATCCGAAGGAATTTTTAAGATCGGGTGAGTACTTCTTGAGATAAATTTGAATTGGTGAAAAATTTTGCTTATGGCCTATCTCCTTACCCATTCTCCTTTCATGTACTCTGCCATTCTACTTATATTTACATGTATCAGGATGCGTCGGGAAAAACACGTTAATAAAAAATCAAATTAAATGAACGCTTTAATTGGCACGTAAACTTTATTTCAGTTTACGTGTGTCCCAACTATTCTGGAAATTCATATCGTCTGAAACCGGTCATAATTAATTGAATCCACGCTCTGGTGTTAGCTTCATGGAAATTAGACTCATATACACAACATCAGTGAGATCATGTTCAACTTAATATTGCATGTGGACAATATTTTATTGTCCACCCTGTACCTGGTTCATACATTACACTCCAACTCTTCTAGTTACAATTTCGAATATCAACTAGGAGCCTAGTATTAGAGCTACAACACACATCCATCCATTGGGGATGACATGGAGATTTTCTGAAACTTTCAGCAGTACCTACTTGACTGTACAATTCCCATTTTCACAAGGAAAACTGAACGAACTTTGCGTGGACGTATAATATAATGATGATTCCTGGACGCTTAATGAGGCGAGATAATCGGGTCTTTCCCGGGGAGTTGCATTCACCGCCTCCAAATTTCTTTCTCCAGGAATTCCCTCGGGACTTACAAGAATAACCCACCAACCCGCTTGGGCCTGCTTCCCGTCCTCACATTCTGTACTGATAGAAGCACTACCTCAAACTGCAAACTGCACTACATTCAATTAACTTCAAAGGTTTCGCCAACTGAAATTGGACAGCGATTTCTGTTGACAAAATAAATCTAAGCCCTCCTTTCATTCTAGGGAAGTGGAGCTGGAGTCCATTACAGTTAATTTGTTCAAAACCTAAATTTTGACTGGACACATTTACGACAAAGGGTAATGAGGTAAAGAAATATGGGCTTACTTTCACCACTTTTCATGTGAACATAAAAATAAGCAGAGATGTTAAAACTAGTCTTTTTTGTATTGGTCAAAAAGGATTGGTGACAAAAATTATTTCTGATATCTCATTACTGGGCATACATTGGCATCAGCTAGATTCAGCTACATCGGCTTAAGGTTTCAGTACAGTAAATCTGGAAGGGCACATTTCAAAAATGTCTATCTGTTAGCCAAAATCTATCACATCTACCTGTGATTATGACATTGGTATACTATCGTGTGTCGGGTAGTGGTTAGTTTTTGACTCGATTTGATTTTAACAGTAGAAATGGTTTCCTTGTTGCATAGGTAAGGTAGCCCCATGACTTTCAATACTTTCCAGTATTCTGTCTAACATATACCACCACCACCGAAATTTCGGTACCTGAGAACGCGGAACGCGGCACACAAAAATTAGCTAATTGTCTTGGAAAAACGATAAATCAAAGATTTTGATTGTGTTTGTGCATGCTATATTTCACGGACTAGTCTGAGGAATATAGATGAAAAAGTCACCAGTCTCCTATCTCCAGAATGATTTAAAAATATTTTCTACCGAACTATTTTGAAGCGTGCACTGCGGGTATATTTCATTTCTGGGGCTAAACCTTACTCGGAGACTTTTGGAATCTGTTTTCTTACCACAACTTCTTTATATTTCTCCCCATAGACCAATGCTACACTGTTTATACAATCCTTCAAAATCAACCGAACAAAAACAGTCCATGATGCAAATCGTAAATAACTACAGTGATATATGAATGATTGCTTGTAAAATGAGATTCCGTGTCATGAGGATGAAATTCTAGTCTGACAAAAAAATCCAGACAAATAAATTACATTTTTAAAGCAATAAGCAATTTTTTCTAATTTGGAACATTAAAAACGTGTTTCAACTGGGAGCAGGAATGTGTCTCTTGCAGTAAAAAATTATAAAATTGCCTTATTTCTCGCAAAAGTTTAACATATCTTGACATTTCGCCATACACCTCGGAAGGTATGGTTCGTTACTTCATTAAAACGGTACCCTCCCCCGGACTTTTTGTTTTCTTCTAGGATAACCTTTTTTAAAATAGATGGAAAGCAAATCCAGCCTCATCCTATTCCGGAAAAATATCCAGATGACCCTGCCTTACCGCGAATACGAATTAATGAGAGTATTTTAAATGCTTTCGAAGTACCCGACACTGTCTAACCTAATCTATGTGGCTATTAACCACGGGACCTTGCCTTCTCTTGCCCATCCCAGATTTAGTAGTAATGAGCAGTGCCGGAAGCTTATAGGAAAGGAAAGACATTGGTATTCCAAATTCCATGTCAAAGCTATGCATGGATGCGTGCATGTTTGCTCTGGAATTAATTAAAGTTCAAATCACATTTGTATTCATTAAAGCTTCAGAGAGCGCACGAGGTCGTTCAATTCAATTGTCTCGTTGACTCAATTACATTCAGAGCAAGACGAGTTCGCTCTGAGATCGTTTTGACTGGTTCAAAATAGAGAAATGATTGTTACGTTTTAAACCGAACCGAAGAAATGTTCTACGTGCAGTGTAGGAGGATTAAATAAAGCCAAAAAGATTAAGATTGTCACGGATTGGTTGGGAGTTGGAATCGTCATGAGTATGCATTGGATGACGTGTCTGGCCTCCAGAAAAGAAAACTATACAATGAGCTCTACAACGAGAGCCAATTTAGTACTAATACAGTAAACCTTGCAATTTTCACACATATGTGAGCACATGTTAGAAGTTAGAATCCGTACGACAGACGCGCGCTTATGTTCAGAGATAATAAATCGTTATTATTTTTTCGCAATATTTGGCAAAGCTTTGTGTTCGTTCTCTCTTTTGACTTCTATTCATTGGGGGATTGCTCATTCCTAGGTTGGATTGAAAGGCTACCGTTCCAAAATCCTTTTTGGCAGTCTTAGCCGAAGAATCCTTTGAAAGGATGTGATGTAGCAGCACAAAATAATTAACGAAATTACATTTCTTTGTTAAAACAAATGGTGAAACATGGCCATGGCCATAAATCTATAATCTGAATCACAATCCGAGTGTTTGTGTAATCGAAGCCTTTGTAGTAGGCTGCGTTACTGATGTTGTCAAAATTAAAATCCCTGACTGAATTGTAATCAGATTCCGTTTACTGGTAACTGATAACAAATTTATAAAAACAAAAAGCACTTTAATTTAGGTGCCCTCCAAAATCTGACGGACTTTCACTTGACCCTTTAATTTCTCTACTCTTGAGCGGAGCCTAACCCACCGTTTCAGGAATTCGTTTTAGCCGGATCTGAAATAAATTCCTCTCAACCGGATCTTTTTTAACCTCTGATCCCTGCCATGTACGTAAATCAAGATCCCTTAAACAAAATTCCTATTTGACTAATCACCACGTGGAACGTGGGAAGTAATTCAAGGGCGTGTAAAGTTGAAGGGAAAACACGAGGGTCGGGTGGTGCTTTCGCTTTAGCATTTTGCTCTGCTTGCTTATTTTCCCATTCACAGGTAAATTAAAACAGAGACACAAATGCAGTTGCAACAACTTAAATGTGACGTGTGTTTGGTGTCAGTGGTGGGCGGGGGCCAAGTCGTGGAAACAAAGTAGTTGTCAGAATAGAGCAAAGTGGGTGACGAAAACCACACATTGCCCGTCACCTGTCAACTTTCACCAGCATCGCACCAGCACCAGCAGTTGCATTATGGAATGAAGAAATTCTGAATTGGAAGTCGGAGTTAGGACAGTACAGAAGCACTTGTTGCCCGTTTGCATAATATACCCGGGTATTCTGTGGTCGGAATCACACATGCACAAAGTTTAAGTAGACAGACAGTGGTGTGGACACAGAATCTATGCACTCGAGAGTTTTTGTTGGCTGGTAAATCTCACACTCTTGAGTGCAGACGGAAAAGTGAAAACAAACGGGACTGGCGATGACGATGGACTGGACACACGATTCTGTTCTCTTCTTCTATTCTGTTTGGACTTTTGCCCGGAGAAAGCGCGGGTCTTTTTTCAGGGTTCGGTGTTTTCGGTGTGTTATGTATTTGAGTATGGCCTGGTGAAGTAGTCTGTGTGGCTCACCCGGACTCAGAGAACAGACTCAGTCTCAAAGTTTCGACTCTCGGGAAAAACCGCAAGGGAAAAAGCTCATTTGTGCGGGACCATGTCTGTAGAGCTAGAACTAGAAACTCACATCCGATCCTCACATTCACATCTCCAAGTCAAATCTCCATCCCGTGACCGTGCATCCGATCCATTCACCAGCCCAGACCAAAACCTATGACGAACGACGACAACCCACCATCGTCTTCTTTCTTAAGACGACGACCAAGACGTTCCTTCACTTGACTTTGACTTTTCTTCTTGTCCATGACCAGAGTCAAGTCAACTTCACATAATCTACGTGAAGGGGTTATTTTTTTTCTCTTTTAAAATCTGTGTGCAAGTACTAAATCCTTTAGGCCGAATGCCAAAATAATACCCGTATCGGCACGTACACAGTAAATAGTACGTCTTACACCAACATCATAGGATGCTTTTGTTTCTGAACGGAAAACTTCACTCAGGATGAACGCTAATTGCCTTTCCCTGAAAACGGTTTAAGGCTTAAAGGAAAACCGAAAATATCTGTCTTACTATGACAGGACAGATGACGATAATGCTGATTTCAACCTTCGTTTTCGGTATGAAGGGATTGGATTGGGCGGACAGATATTTATTTATACACGATAATGGCAATGGCACACTCCCAATGAGTGTGCTCATTTTGTTCCGGACGTTCTGTTTTGAAAATAAAATTTCTTTCAAAATTAAATGACTAATTGCCTTTCCCATGAGAATGCTTTCAAATTTTAAAAATGTTAAATGCATGTATGGTGGACTCGACCTTAATATTGGAGTGCCTAGATGTACTATGTTATACACTGCATTAAAATAAGCAAAATTAACCGAGAAGTCGATTTTAACCTTCTTTTCACTCGCTTGAGGACCTCCAAGGCATTTTTCTTTAGATGAACATTTTACTTGAATCTCAGATCTAAGACGTTAGAAGAGAAAAAAATTTAGCTTCTAACTCCATTTGCCAGGATTGACACCCATTTTGCACGCTAATTTCTCTTGAAGCAACTAAACCTTTTCAACGGTTAATTGGTGATATTATTTATAGTATGTGTTTATGCTTTCAACCAAAACAGCTGAAGATGTCACACGATACGACCTCAACAGTCATTCCAGTCTGCAGTGGAATTTTTTTTTCTCGTGAGAACCTTGTCAGTAACAGAGGCTGTAGATCAAGAATGCTGTTTGGTCTGCTTGGGTGGGATATTAATGTGATTCCGTCTACCGAACCCGAATCACCTTGCCAAGAAACATCATCAATGCAAAAAAGGCGGACCTCGAGTATGTCGAGTTTGAAAGAACATCTCATTCCCTCGTCGTAATTGAAAAAAATAGCTTGAAAGCTCATTCTGAAAAGTCTTTAATCAAAATGTTATTATGATAATGACATATGACATCCACATTTAGAAATTGCAATCTGATTCTGCAAGTCCCTCAAAAGTTTTCTCCACTATTTCCAAAATCAAAATGTATTTTGAACGTTAAACATTTTTAATGTTTAATTTCTGCTTCGAATTCCGCGTTATGTTTCAGATGAGGAAATACATGACCTTATAAATTTTCATACCTGCTGGAAGAATTACAAGTACTTTAACGTCTTATCTTGATCTTCTTGGCCCACTTTATGAACCACTTGTACAAATTTTGATCATATCCAAGATTACGACCCGCAGAGGTCGTTAACTTCTGACTTTAACAATACGATGTTAGTTTAGAAAAGTATCATACATTTTGATGCCATTTTTGAAATCACATAACCGACCTGGCTAATAACTCTGCGAGATGAAAACTCTGCGCGTTAGAATGAAAGTACGACTAGCACGACATTGACATCGTTGTGATTTCCTGCGGAACACAGTTATTCGTATTCCGTCGAATGTCATGAAACATTAAAATCGGTCCAGTAGTTTCGAAGATTTGAAATGTGAACAGTGAACACGCACGCACACGCCAGGGACTCACGCAAGGAAGAAGTCGAAGCATAAACATGCCCATGATTTTATCTACAAACATATTGGGATAAGATTTTTCTGGCATCACCAGCACCAGTTGTCCTTATGCTACACGCGTACATTAGATCCATAGATGATTTGTGTTTGGAACATGACACGGAGAGCATAATATATAAAACTAACCCAATGTTCCACTGTCCTGGCCCTGAAACCAAAAAATCGGAGTTAGTTTGCCAGCCGGGAATGTATGTCGAAGAAGATATTACATATATGAACCCGGGTATTTTTTGAGTTGAAAACCTGTACTAACATAGAAAAAGATGAGAAATGAGGTTCAATTCTCCGTCTGCCTGTCCGCCTAGCTACTTTTTTCTTATCAGAGCCCCCAGCCCCAACCAGATGGTTCCCTCATAAAAACGTGCCAAAATCAACATTCTTTAATTGTGCATGGTCCATGGACCAAACCGACTCTCAGTTCCTGTCTGCTGAAGTCCACTAACGTATGTACGCGCACGCATCGAATTAACCAACCACGATTCTTTTAACGACCTCGGATTCGGAGATTCGGAGCTGGGGTAAAAATCATTAATTAAATTGGTTTGTCTGAAAGACAAAGTGCGGATTCGTAACGATTTCTCCGTTCGACAATCGGATTTTGTGGCGAAAGTTAATAGGTTGGCCGTATGTACGTTTATGTTGAACTCGCGGTGTAGTTTCAGATCCTATGGGTTTGCATAATTCATTTTTGCCAATTTAATTTGATTTGGTGGTTCGGTGAGCACTGTTTTAGAAACTTATGAATTTAATGTGAACCTTGTTTAATGGGGGAAATCCAACACCAATGACTTTAACCTAAGCGTATGAGAACACATTCATATCAGCGGTTTGCGAGGTTTATAATTTCGAAAGTCTCAACCAAAAATACACTCATCAATTGACTTCACCGGTATGGAACCATCTCGTATTTTACATACAAAATGGATTATATTTATAATTTGGCCTGAGGGAATAAAATAAATGGCGGTGTATAGACCGTCATAAAATATTCTAATGGATTATCCTCACTGAAGCGACGCCTTGCAAAACACATTGTAAGGCCTGAGAGGTGGCCCACACCACAACGAAGAGGTAAGGTCTGTCTGTCAAAGTGAGGCTGACAACGGACTGAAGTAAACCAATTACAGACATGTTTGAATCGATTCTAGGCTCTTAGATTCAATATCAGTTAAGAGTGTGACAAATTTTGATGAAACCTTTAAGTGGACCAACCTAATGACAGCGATCTCCCCCCTTAATAGGGCTACTTGTCTTTGGATGCCAATCTAACTTGCTCCCCAATCGAAGCATCTCCAGAATGGAACAGATTTTTCTAGAAGGCGAACCAATTAACGAGTGCCGTAATTCCGTGAACTTGGAATGAAATGATGAAAACCGAGGATACAATATCATATAGCCTAAAATACAAATGCACTGGAACATGAATGTCCAGATAGTGAAATGAAATTAGTCAATATATCAATGAGAGAATTTTCTCGGAAGGAAGAGCGTTTTTTTTATCTTTTCCTCGGTTGACTGCAGGCATGGACGACCATTTCCGCTTTCACAATTACGACTATCTAACCCGATGAAGGAACCATACAAACCAGTATAATAGAAGAAAGAAACCCAAGACCATAATATCTAGAAAATTTCCGATACCTTATCGAATTATTAGAGCAAAAGCAGAAGCGCACTACTCTCGTATCATTCTCCTTCTTCTTGTCTCCAGGAAGCTTCAATGAGGAAGCCCGGAGCATTTTCAGTACATAAAAAGATGACTTCTCCTAAAAAATTGCCTATTGGTAGGGCGGAGGCGGAAGGAAACAAACGAGGCAATTTCTCTTCAATTTCACTTGACACGACACGACAACCTTGGAACGAATGGAATGGAAGGTGGAAGTTGATTTCGATGTCGATGTCGTAGAACGCTGAACTCAAAAACGCTCTGGGATGGATGTTTCGACAAGAGTCATGCGAACGCTTCGTTCCTAAACAATCTGCTAGTACTAACGTTCTCGAACACTGAAAGTCTTAGATTTTTCATACGAATACGATTGAGTTTATCCCGTGCGATTTATAAGAACAAAGGAACTTTCCAATTTACTTTATGCTAGTAATAAAATAGTAGAATGTAGAAATGTAATGCTCAACGTCAGCAGCTCGTAAAATTTAGAAATACGTCAATGTCAACTGTTTTAAGCGTTGACTCGATCGAAGACCAACGCGTGTCGTATGACTCATACTAATTTGAAAGTTAATTTTCAAAATGATTTATAGAAAAATATAAACATAAACCTGTTAAATGTGGGAGGCCAATAAAATATTTAAAAACAGGTGAAAGTTTTGGAATTGAAAGAGATTCCTTTGTATAGCAGGATTACGTCAATTCCTATAGCTGGTGTGTAGTTTAGCGCTCTTAAATGTCAAAACATCCGGAATTCAACAAACAGACTAGACCAACTGTCTTACCCGTCTCACTTTTCTACGTACCTGTCTAAAGTGTATTTTCAGTACCAAACATTTTAAAATAACCTCAAATTCATTACTGGTCAATAATTGACCATTACTACATGTAAGATTCATAAATGCATGCTTGCTTTTCAGCCGTAAAAATACTTCAATAGCTTTTGAACGACTTTTATGCATTTCAGATTAAGCTTCTTAAAAATGTCTGGAAATGTATGAGACCCCACGGAATGAAGGAATGGTGTCAACGACTTTCTTTCGCTTTTGAGACAAGAATTTGTGATATGTTCATTAGGGTAAGCCACGAATTCCTGTTCTCCCCTGAGATTTCTGATGTACCACTCTGAGATCAAAACAAAGTTCGGTTCGACTTGTGCATACGCAATGAGGGATAAGACGTGGAAGTTATTTCGTTTTGGTAGCTTTATGGAAAAAAAGCAGGAATTTTACGCTTGTCCCAAATCCGGCAAAGAAAGAAAAACTCAGAGGTGAAACGCTACCATTCATACAAAATGAATATTCTTGCTAAAATCAATGGTTTCCAAGTCCTATACATTTAACAGCTTTTAATCAGGGGTATATTGCACACAAATACAGCGAAGCTGCAGGGGCTCACTGTATCACAACATTCTTCTGAATGACATTTTTCTGGTAGCACCCTTTCGAGGTGCTCGTCTTACGTGAAGTACAAGTAACGAAGGAATGAGTGATCCCAATTTCGGACGAAAGAAACGGTTCATTAATGCATTCACACGAAGATGTACTTAAAAAGTTGAATGTAAATGCATGTTATGTTATATTTCCTAAGTCAGTGCTTGGGTTGATATAGAGGGTGTGGAGGGCAGAGAATCTAATCTTCAAAGTTGTATTTTATTCTGTGGATGACTCAAAGTCTGGGTTCAAATGAAATGAATCTTGTAGAGGAGTATTCGAGAGTTCGTGGAGTATTCGTGCAATTTTTCAGTCAAAGTCATGGATGAACTCATGGCTTAATATATGTGTACAAGCATGTGTGTGAATATATGTACAAGGGTTACTCGTGTTGTTCAGCCTTTAATCTTCTCACCTTCGAAACAAAAGGATCAATTCCGGCGATGATGTTGTGCAATAATGGTCCAAAGAATTTTGGGTCAAAAAGTCCGCACTTCCTGAGACTCACGATAATAAAACAAACGGAAAAATGTATGTGGATTTGTGGACATCACCTGGATTGGACTGATCCGGAATTTCTATTCAGAAATTTCTCGGAGAATCTAGTCGTCGTACCGACCGAAATTCAATCTCAGAATTTCTTACTTTGGATCTTTCCACCTTCGACCTGTTATTGATGCACAAAAGAAAAAAGAGAAGAAAGGAACAGAGATACTAAAGAATACAACTTGTGGAATTTGGCGGAATTGTGACGGAATATCTTGACCACATAAGTACTATTTGTGACGATGTCAGTTAATTAATAGTTAGTTAATTTCTTTTATTGCGGTCAAGAATGTCAGCTTACGTTTACGCGTGCGAGAGTACGCACTACTTTATATTTCTAACGTATTATTCTAAATTCGAAAAACTTATGATCCGTGATTTTGAATAATCAACTAAAATAATTTGCAAACACTAATGTAGCTAGCTAGAATATTACCAAATATTTTCGAAGAATTCAAAAACCGGATTTGGTGAGTAACATTCTTACCGAATCCCCAATTTCATTTTTCAGTTAACGATTTTTGTATGTTAAAATCGTGAATGTGATGCTGATTAGACAGCGCGTTTACACATTTTGTCGGTAGCATTGATTTTGCAATTAAAGACTCACGATCGAGTGAGCTCTTTGATTTTAACCGGTCGATCTTTCCACAGTAACATGTTCGCAGTAATGGAAAGGTATTGGAATGGTAATTATTTTTTTCAAATTACTCCATTAAATGAAGAAGCCTTATGAGAAAAGTGATTCGCCTACACAAACTATAACATTCCATTGCCATTACCAGTGCAGTGTTTTTTTTTCACGGTCATCAAATTGTAGAATGACAGTTTCTTTTCACGATTAAGCAGCCCATGCCTCTAACTACATTGCATTGAACACACTGCCAAATGTTTGTCTCCTTAACCTGGATTTATAAGGCAATTCAATTGAAAGAGTACTCAATCCACTGCAGTGCGTAATAATGCACTGCTTAAAAATGAAAGGAGAGTCATTAAAATTAGTTAGTTTTTCATTGCTTTGTAAATCAAAGAGTAGAGGGTGGAGTCCCATTTCAGAAACAAGGTCGGTCGGCCCATAATACGCTGTAATAGCATTGCCAGTTAGCATGGCAGTAGTGTAATTAGATTTGCATTTAAACCGCTCAAACTAGTAAAATAAAAAAGGCATCTGTGAGATTGAATGAGGATGAAAGTCGATTAAAAGCTTTAGACAGATTGTGAGCTTGTGGCAGAAACTGTTAAATACGTGCATGAAATGCACACGATGTAAACAAATATTATGGTTAAGCTTGTATGAAATGTAAGGAAGCATTGGCGGTTTCGCCTGCCTTCGGTTTAGCGATATCATACTGAATTGTCAATTACACTTTGAAACAAAAGGACGTACAAATGGAATTAGCGGTTCCGGGTTTAGCAGTTTTTTTAATATTAGGTTTGGTTCACTGCAATCCGCGCGAAATGTATTATAAAGATCTGTTTAGACGAATGAAATTGGAGAAAGAATTGATAAAGTCGATTAGAGTTCTTTCTAGTTTCGGTTCTGTACCTTGGAATCACTCATGATACAATGGGAGAGAAATGATTTTGGGCCTATCGGTTTTGGTACCGAATAAAATCACATGAAAGACAGCTGAATATTTATAAATCTCGGCAATACTTTTAGCTATAACTGCTTGAACTCGGCTGGTAAGAAATGAAACCCGGGTATTTTGAATTTGAAGTTGAACTCACCGCCAAGGATGTGGAATAAAACCGGACGGACAATCACATTCCAGGCAGGGGCGTCCAATGTCATCGCTCTAAAATTAATCGATCAAATTGGTCAAATCGAAAATCAATTTTCCATATTAAAATGAGTCCTTGTGTGAGTTGTATGTTGTACCCCAGGGTAAAGCCGGTCGTTAATGCTATTTCGACTGTCCGAGGATTCCTGGTGTTGTTGGAGAGAGGCGGACATGGTATAAATTCAATACGAATTGGCGATAAGGAATTTCGGATAACAACTTCCACTACCACATCCAGTTCCAAAATCCGACCGCACTACACTGCACTTGCGGTTAGACAGATGTAATGGATCAAAAATCAGTGGTCTCAGACACAATAATGAAATTCACAGTGGAATGAAATGAATGAATGATTCAATGCAATCCACAAGGGTAGAAGAGAAATTGTAGATTGTAGATACTGTAGGACATATATATTGTATGACTTGACTAGTACATCATGTAATCATTTCCTATGTTTACACTTTGAAGTACATGGTCAACTATCCAACTCTTGCTCTTCAACTCACTCACCAAAGACAAATAAAGTGCCCATGGACATAAAAGAGTTCTCATGGTCATTCCCAATCCCAATACTAGTCATCTCAAAGTCTATCTTCCACCTTCCCTTGTTGGTCCAACGTCTCTCTGGCCAAATAGGGACATGGAAGATCAACATAACAGAAGAAAGGGGTGCAGATATCAGGCGGTGGTGGTGGATCATTCATGGATCAATCTCCAACCCAAAATCAGTCCAAACAAATCTTATCAGTAGCATTCATTATTGACATTTTTTTCGATGAAAGTTAACGCAGATTTTAGTGCATGTATATACTCCATACTCACTGATTCTCGCAGCCCAAAGAAAAGTCTTTCAGAAAACAGAGGTAGGCTGACCAGTCAGATACATTTTTAGGACTCGAAAATATAATTTGTAAGAAATTTTGTCCACATCGGCCTCGAAAAAACATTGTTGCTTGACGTGCATACATTTTAAGGTGTTTCATGCGGAATGCTATGACGCGCGTGGCAGAACACACAGAAATTTTGGGGTTATTGTGTATTTGTTTCTGTCTAGGGTGCTACCCAAATGTATTCAAACATATCTAGGTACTAGGTAGGATTACATGAGACAGGAGTGACGATCTTCAATTTGTCCAAATTATTGACAATCCTCAATAGTGGACTTAGGTCCTAGATATAATTCCAAACAAAATATACTCTCCTTAATAGATGGGATAAAAGAAATC
The DNA here is from genome assembly GCA_034694305.1 of Protaphorura glebata. Taxonomy (NCBI): domain Eukaryota; kingdom Metazoa; phylum Arthropoda; class Collembola; order Poduromorpha; family Onychiuridae; genus Protaphorura; species Protaphorura glebata. The sequence goes on from JAQFYE010003999.1 coordinate 12,891, forward strand.
TACCTGTCTGTAATATTTAGCGAATTTCTGTTAATAATTCCTATGCCGACTTGTCAGTTTCCTAAAAGACTTCTCGGAAAAGATCGACTTATTGTGGCATTCAGATTCCACTTTAGAATTTATTTATATTTGAGATTTTACATGATTACTAAAACTAGTTTGAATTCTATGCATTACTAAGGTGAATGTTTAATTTTTTCGTAGCATGGCAGAAGTACAAATGTCACGAACGATGCAAATATCCACCGGTTTGACAAGTCTGCTTTTGTACAGACCTCAAAATGTATCATAAATCACTTGGCGTGTTCAGAGAAATTTTATCGTAGACCTACTTTTATTTACCCTGTATGGTTTTGAAAGTATCCTAAACTCAAGCGGTACAAATATTAATTGACAAAGGCAAGGTGCTAATTTCGGAAGTCATGGGTCTGACTGCTGCTACGACTAAATCCAATTTCGATCATTAGTATTAGAAGTATGACACATAACAAAGAAATTACAGGGTGTCGCATTGATATCAACCACATATCGCTCCTCTAAAGTCCAATTTTGGAAGAAAACATATTTAAATAAGTATGTGAATGACAAAAAACTATAGATTCCTCTAGTCGATCGCGTGGCGCAGTACAAACTGTAGTAACCATAACAGATGATATTGACTTGAATTTTAATTTGTAAATATTAACATCCAAAAGTGTACAATCTGTCATAATTATGCAATCAGCTTGCGTACTTAGCATGTCTGAATCGGAGAGGGTAGCACTCCAAATAAAAAACTAACAAACACACGCAGAATTTTCTAAAAATCATTGCTCCTAGAACTGATACTCCAAAACCTAAAGATAGTTGAAGGGAAGGGGGGGGGGGGCTAAACGATTTCATGATCTCAACATATTTTGCATGTTCCTTTTGGCAAATAATTCTTTTTAAGCTGTATGATTTCGTGTAACTCACTAATGTCAGAAACACAAGATTATTTATGTTTTCTTCGCTAATCTCGCTTCTGTTAGCTAAGAGATGCCGAACAAATGAATATTTTGTTTGAATATTATGCGAATTATATATTTTTTTTAAAAATATATATTTTGGTCCAAAGGATCCAAAAGGTGTCGAAAAGAAAATCTATAAATGTGGAGAAGTCGGGATTTACCGCCATGTTCCCAAGAACGGCACTTATCAAAGTAATTAGGCTAAGGGACTGTTCAAGTATTACGTCTCCCGTTAGGGTGGGTGGGGGGGTACAAGAAATCTCATTTTGCCTCACCAA
>JAQFYE010004000.1:0-14156 GCA_034694305.1 Protaphorura glebata
GAAATTACAATTATGTAATTGTAATTGTATTTTGTAATTTAAATACATGTGTAATTGTAATTGACCCAAGTCTGCCAATACGATTATTCCAAACGGGAGTGAGTTTTAACAATCAACCTGCAATTCTTAGGACGTCAATTCCTATAGCGGCGTAATAGATGTATGTGTCTAGAAATTTAGAATGCGTATCCCAAGTCCTGACAGTATGGATTCCTTTAACGAGGCGAATATCGTGAACGTCCCAACCCCAAGACCTTTTGGATGTTCGCATGACCCCATATCGTCGACCTGGTATTGCTTCAAAACAGCCAATTCCTTTAGTTATGTCTGATATTGTGTTCTCTAGCGCCTTCTTGAAAGATCGGTTTGAGGACATCGTAACTAAACAAAAAAGAGAATACAGTTACTATATCGGAACTTCAAATGGCTGACCCCATTTCTGGTAATGCAAGCGTAATCGTGGAATTCGTTGACCCGTACGTGCACGCGCCAAGGCGCAGGATCTGCAATTATCCCAATTATATTTGGGGCAATGACTCGAGTCAGTCAATATAATGCCCGCACTTTTGAAAGTAAATTTCCCTTAGGATGCAGTTTATTCTAAAGTAGAAGGAGAATCGGATGGACGACACTCACTGACTAATCAATATGACATTTTTGACGTCTATATTGTGTGAGTTATGGAGTTGATGACTTAGCAAATTAATATGTATCCAACCCATTTCTTCTCAAAAAATTAACATTAAGCGTTATGGAGTTACTTCACTTTCAGTTCACTATACAAAATTAATATACGTTGTAACGGTCGCTAACCGGTTTTCAAATTATGTTTTGATTTTATTATCTCCATAAGTGTAATGTTAATTTTGTCATGAAGTGAAAGTGAAGTGAAAAGTATAAGTCCAGCGTTATTGTTGCAATCTGGGGTTTCGTTATACAGGGTGTTCACGAAAAAGCGCACATTTGTTTTGGTATTTTTCGTTGTGGGCGGGTTAATCCAATTGCCTGCATTGTCAAATGTAAATTATCGTAAGCCAAAATATCATCAAACAAATGTGCGCTTTTTCGTGGACACTCTGTATAAATGAGCAGTCGAATCGGTGACGACTGTCGGACTAGTTGGGTTGTTCAAAAAATTATTTTGGAAAGCACGGACGTAATTTTGACTCACCCTGTAGTTTTAGATTTAACAAATATTGGAGAATTCTGCTACACCACTAGCAAATTACGAGTTAAATGAAATAGTGAATTTGTTCAAAATTAAAAGAGCTCGATCAGACGAATGTTCCGTCAGATTCCAATTTTAATTAAAACTGTTCATACATTGCCAAATGATTAATAAATAACCAATTAAAATTTAATTGTTGTGTCCAGCATCCAACGCAGTATATACGGCAGTATAATTTCTCCTTTTAGTGTTATGTAACATTTACGGCTTTAAAGAGTTTAACTTTAAGGCACTTTAAATTCAAAGTCTGAAAAATTGTCTGAAAAATAATTTAAAAAATCCATACCAGGTAATAATCACAATTTTGGGCACCCAAAAATCACAATTTTTAAACAAACTTTATAACTCTGACTCTGATCAAAATTCCCAAATATTTTGCCCGGTCAAGTTTTGTATAGCATGTGAGAGTGAGAGTGAAAGATCCGAATAAAACACAAGTCTCAATGTAACCCGTTGTCTTCTTTGACTACTATTATGTAGCGTAAACGGTTTCAACTTTTTCAACCCTTTGACTAAACTTAAACTACCAAAATCACTAACATAAAAAATAATAATTCCGTAGTGTTACAATAGAGTATGCTCCACCAATATTTTTTAGAATACGTAGTAAAGTTGTTCCATACAATTTACCCCAAAAAGTACAACAAATGAAATGCACTCATCATCTTCGTATATCACCGTGCGCGACCTTTTTCCGTGCAGATTGGTTTATTTCCATTTGACCTAGGGAAGGTACCCCTAGTATTATGGGATAATACTATAATAGAAATGGCAACTTAAGCATTCACCCGTTGTAATTAAAATAAATAATTTATGAATATTATATGAATTACGATTAAATGCGTAGAATAGTGCAGAGATTACGATAGAAATATTGAGGAGTCCCATTCCTATCCAGCTGGGTTGAAGGAAGTAACGAACTAACGAAGTCTTATTTTTATGATGGCCGGGCCCGTCTGGTATATTAACTTCAAAATATATAACTCATATTTTTGGCGACGTCCATTTCCAGTGGAAACGCCGAAATTACTGGCAACCATTTTTCCTATGCTGCAAGGCAGATTGAATCCAAATCCTGCTGCCTATTTTCCTAGAATGATTTGTGCTGCAAATTTGTGTCAATTTTCGGAGCAGGACGCGGTAATAAAGAAAAAACTATTGAAGGGCGGCATATTGATTTGTCAATGAGTGTAGTTAATTCCGAGTTTTACTGACCTAAGAGGCGAGATCAGCGCGATCCTAACGATGCTTCCCGTTTAAAATTTTGAAAATTATTCTGAATGACATTTTTATTTTATCTGTAATTTCTCCGGACCAATCGCAATTTATTTTGCGATTAATGGGGAACGCTTATGACTGACACATCCTGGCCAAAATATTGGTGACTTGGCCATTGTACGTACATATTACTTAAACGTATCAAGATGCGTCAGGGAAAACACGTTAATAAATCAAATCAAATCAAACATCTACTAGGCGTAGAACTTACCTTTTCTCTTCGTTAAGCCAATAATGACAATTTTTAAGCAAAAGTTTTACGGGAATCGAATGGAAGCAGTTTCAGCCTTTTTTTACTATCATTCATGGACCATAATTGATGAAGTATGAATTTGATGAGAATTAAAAAATCAGAACACATTGTAGATAATTTAAAACCAACAAAAGGGTATTACTAAATCTCTCTCATGACATTCACATTATAACAAGAAACCTCTCCACTTAATTCCCAACTAGCCTCGCACAACCAATTACATGAACTTATGTGTTGTAGTATGTAGTTTTTTTTTATATGTTGCAGTGTGTAGTTTTTGTGTTTTTAAACCCTTAGCATCTTATCATCATTCCATTCTCATCCATTCAAACGATTGAAGACATATTATTTATTATTATTAATTTCATTCATTCCATTTCCATTCCATCATGCAAATCGTACGACACGGAATAAATTCTGCTTCCTGCATGCCCGTCTGGTAGTGCTTATGTTATAATATTGTTGTAATATTTTTATGTTTTACGTATTTTACTGTACGTAACGCATAAAATTGTCCTTAAATCGTAATTTTTTACGCTTACGCTTACGCTTGGTTTTACTACTTACACTCAATGAAGGTGTTTCATGTTTGTTAGGTTTGGGTTCATTTTTTTCATTTAGGTCGACGTATAATTGATAAGTAATAATAATAGATTGTACGACTATGTCATCATATTATTATTAACAATTAACCCTAGTATGTATTGTTGTCACAATAATTAATTTAATTATTTTATTTTTTTAAAGAGCTTCACAGGCACACAACCGACAGACTCCAAAAAACTGCACCACGCCTTCTAGATAAAAGGTTTTTAAACATTATGGTATATTTTCATTAAAATTTTGCAATTATTCCTAAACTGCTCACTTGCTTGAATTTTTTTTTGACAGACAACCACCCAATTGATTTACATGTCTATGTACAGAACAGCCAACCAGCGTGCTACCATTTTTTTGACTCTAGCTTATTTAACCATCAAAATTTCTCATCTTTCGTACCATTAACAATTAATGAACAACAAATTCACAATGACATACATATTTAATTCTGACATTCAAGGTTCTAAAATTCTGAGAAAAAAAAAACAAAAAAAATGTATAATGTTACTTTCTAAATTGATTCTAAAATACATAACAAATTTTTTTTTGGATTAAAGCAACAGTGCATCTGCATTCTTCTATTTAACGACTACTCCTGAGCTTTTGTAGAATTAGTTAGATTAATTCACCGATTCCGATGAGGGGTGTAGATGGCGATAGTAGTTTAAGGGGAAAATTGGATTGGATGACGCAGATGAAGAAATCACCAACCTGTAGAAGTCAGCACTGGTAAAAGTAATTATTTTTTTGGATGATCACTCAAAAATTCAATATTCAATTCACTTCACACATACATAGTTTTTTGACATTTGTCATCAATTCATTTAAGAAGACTTGACATTTTACAAAATACATACATTTTTAAGATTTGTATTCGTATATTGATGGAGGGCCCTTTTTGGGAAAAAAGAAAAATTAGCGCAGAAGAGAGATAGAAATGGAAAACAAACAAAAAAGAGAGTCAGACAATTCATACCACATTCTAATTTTGTTAATTAATTGTCCCGAAATGGTAAAATTACAGAATTATTTTTTTGACTTTACTCAACAGTCCTAATCATTAAAAGACAAATAGAACGCCATTCACTCATCAACTACGAACACTCACAAATATTCCAGCTTAAATGTTAATATTTTATGTACAGTTTTTTAGTTGTCTGGATTTGGATCTTGAATGTGAATATTTAAATTCACTTCACCCTGGCCTATAATTAGAATAACCCCTAATAACATTACATAGCTATGTAGTTTCGAAGTTTTATTTTATGTTTTTTTTCTAAAAACTTGTTCCATTCAACTTAATATTCACATTTAATTCATTCTCTCCTTGTCACATTCTTACGGAAAATTCAATTCTTTCTAAACTTTTTTCTTCCTCTTCTTTTTAAATCACTAAAAGATAACTAAGGTGGATTGGATTGGATTTCTCATGAGCTGCGTAGTGTGCAACCTCAACTATGTAGTACAACAGTTGATGCGATTGCAACTTTTTTTTGAGTGGTGCTAAGGAATTTTACTCAATTATCTGGCATTTTTTTATGTTTTATTAATTCCTCTACTAAAATTTGGTTCATTCCTTCTTGCCCTTTTTCATTTTTCTTTTTGTATCTTTACTATTGTGTAGATTTAGTTGTCTCGTTAACGTTTTAGATTTACCATTCACGTCACGCAATGTCAGTTTCATATTTCATTGGGGGGATTTCGATTATTTTCGAATATTTCTCATCATCATCGTGTTTTAAGACTGTGTGTGTCGTATGTAGTGTGTGGATCAAACGTCTCAACATCTTTTTTTTAAACTTCTTCTCTTTACTACAACTTTTATGACTCACCACTTCTTTTTTTTATGTGTGTTATGTCACTGAATAATATTATCAAGAACTTTTTTTTTTGATATATATAATAATATTAATAGAATAATAGCTACGATCACTAAAGAGTTTTTGTATTGGACTAATAGTAAGTTTCTAGTTCGACCCAACCGCCGGGATTGCGTCGGAGGATGAATCGACGAGTTTCGTCATAAATAAAGATTGCAACTGAAAACGGCAAGGCTGGCAACCACCAATTAATCCTGCAAAGAAAAAATCATACCAATTGTAAATATTTGTGATGCTAAATGAGGTATCAAGAATTTCGAGAAAAAATCAGTAGCAATTAGTTATCGTGTAACTTTGAACACTTACTTGAGTGGATACATTCGAAGTGCAGCATCCATGCCAGGAGCTACAAAAGAAACATAATATTATCACCCTGAAACGTCTTAATATTACTCATTACGGAGAATATACTCTCCACGTGAATACCGACGAGTGTTTTGAAAATGTAACGCGTATGCCGAGAAACCTTCTTTTTGAAATTTATGACTTTGTTGAATATTATTCATTTTTAGATAACTCTTTTTAACTTACTGTATGACAAGAATGCCGCCAGGGCAGTCTCGAACACCAAGCCGAAATTCAACACCCAGTTGCTGAAATAATAATAATTTGATACGTGTTACTTAATTCTCTCATTTACAATTCATGTCATTTTACTGGTCAGCCAACTTACTTCATTCCCTGTTGAAGAATGGAATTTCGTCTAGTTTTACAGATGATCAAATCAGCCCACTGTACAATGACGATGGCGACGAAGAAAGCTGTGTGACAAGTATATTCTAGCTTCTTCCGGTCAGCATAGGTCTAAAAAATCAAAATTACCAGTCCATTAGTAACCACAATAAATTTAATTCCACTTTAGAATGGCAGTTTAAAAAAAGCGAACGAAAATAAAGAATGGAGATATCGACATCACATACCCATTCTTGGCCATAGTAATCCGTCAAGTCATTCACACCCTTGGAATCCCATTGTTTTCGAATGCCAAAGAGTTTTTGCGGGAGGAATCCATTTTCAGCCATGATGATGAAATAAGAGAAAAATCCTGCAGCCGCCTGAATCATACCAATTTGACCGTATGCCATTGAGATCAACCTGTCAAAGAAAAGCGAGCGAATTAATTTTCGAGATCATGTTGGATTATTTTCCAAATAAAAATATAGCAATAAAGCATAATCTCTAAAATTACCTGTCATTCACCAACTTGTCCTTGTATGGATCTCTTGGCTTCCGCCTCATGATGTCGGCTTCACCTGTTTCAAAAAAAAAAAATCTCATTTAAATTTAAATTTTATTTTTTATTTTTTAATACAATTGATTTAAAATTTTACTCTTTTCGTAGGCGAGACTAATGGCAGGGATCTGAAATATAAAAAGTTATTGACAATTACTAAAATATTGAGGGAATATCAAGATGTGCCAATTTGACGCCACCCAAAAAATATCTGGAGTATTTCATTAAGTTTTGGAAGTAAACTCACCATGTCAGTACCCAAATCAATGCAAAGAATGGTGACCGTGCCGAGTGGAAGAGGAACATTGGCCATAATAAAAAGAAGGAATGGAGAAATCTCAGGAATATTGGAGGTAAGGGTGTAAGCGATTGATTTCTTCAAGTTGTCAAAGATCAGCCGTCCTTCCTCAACACCTGCGAATTTGAATATTGATTTTAAAATTCCTTCAATAATTATTTAATTGTTATAATTAAATTAATAATTTGTGAGTTTGATTGTATTAATGTTACCTGTCACGATAGAAGCAAAGTTGTCATCCAAAAGAATCATGTCAGCCGCTTGTTTCGACACGTCAGAGCCAGCAATACCCATAGCCACACCTGTACATGAAATATAAGAATATCGTAAAATTAAGTATTGGTAGTCGGCAATATCTTTTGTCAATATTTTTTTAATATTCTAAGCCAAACCAAAAAAAAACATCAACATTGAATCGAGTCGTACCAATATCAGCTTTCTTCAGAGCGGGAGAATCGTTGACACCGTCACCAGTCACAGCCACAATAGCTCCCATTCGTTGACAACCTTCAACAATGATCAATTTCTGTTGTGGAGAAGTACGGGCAAATACAATTTCAGAGTGGTGGCGTAAGATATCATCCAATTGTTCCTGGCCCAAATCCTTCAATTCAGTTCCGTGAACTACGGCTGCTTTAGCATGACGAGGATTGACTTCAGAGACAGGGATATTCAATCGTTGCGCAATGTCTTCCACCGTTTCGTTTCCTGTAACAAAATACATCAAAATTAGTATTTATTTTTCTCTGTGTATGCTTTCAGGCTTTTGAACAGGTGTTCAGTTCCTATTTGTATACAATGGTAAATCTTACCTTCAGAGATAATTCCGACAGATTTAGCAATAGCTTTGGCCTGAAATGAATAAAATTCAGTTTATTAGTAAGTGTAAGCCATATAATAGTAATCCCAAATAAGTTCAACACATACCGTGATTGGATGATCTCCAGTGACCATGATGACCTTAATTCCAGCAGATCGGCATTTAGCAACGGCGTCCGGTACAGCAGCTCGAGGAGGGTCAATCATAGACATTAATCCAACAAATCGGAGACCAGAAATTGGGAAGTTTGGATCGTCCGCGTCATACTTGAATCCAGGTGGGTATTTATCAGAGGGCAGCATCAAGTCACAGAAACCTAGTGCCAACAAAAAATACGGATTAAATTACAAAACCTTTGGCAAAATTGCATTTGGCATAAATTTTGCAGCGAAAATCACTGGGGCATTCCAATACTTACCAAGTACTCGTTCACCCAAACCTCCGAGTTCCAAATAAGCATTGTTGAAAGCTTCCTTCATTTCTTCGTCCAAAACCTTTTCCTTTCCACCAATGAAGATTGTTGAGCATCGATCCAAAATTCTTTCCGGAGCGCCCTATTTGAACAGAACACATGATTAGAAATTGTACTTATTATCTAAAATAGTGCACTTGTAAATAGTAAATAGTTGTGCTTGATTCGAAATTTAAGCAATTAAGATCCCGGTCCCGTGGTTCAAAGAAAAATTACTTAAGGAAGAAGTTCAAGAAATAATCGCCATTACCTTCATGACAAGAAGGGATCGTGGATCACTTGGATCCGAAGAGTCATGGATGGACACCTGGTACTTGTTTGTTGAATTGAACGGAACTTCACAGGCCTTTTTGTTCTTAGCACGGTAGCTCATGACGTCATGTAATGCCAATTCCATACATTTCAAGAGTGCAGCTTCAGAAGCATCTCCGTTGACCTCACGTTTCAAGATTGGAACTCCTTCTTGATTCGGTTTGAATTCAGCTCGATTGCAAAGAGTAGCCACACGTGCCAAAGCCTAGAACAAAAACAGAAATGTAATTACTTTCCGTAAAATGATGTTACTGAAGGAATTTAATTAAATTTTCAAACATAAACACAAACATACCTTGAAACCATCACTGGTTTTGTCATACTGAGCTCCAGATTGATCTTCAGTGGTGTCTGCCTCAATGATTTGATTATCAAACCACATGTGTGCCACAGTCATCCGATTTTGAGTCAATGTTCCAGTTTTATCAGAGCAAATCGTTGATGTTGAACCAAGAGTTTCTACAGCTTCCAAGTTCTTCACAAGACAATTTTTACTTGCCATTCTTTTCGCTGTCAATGTCAGACAAACCTAGAAGAAGAAAATGAAGAAAAAAAATCCCATACTCATTCATATATCTGATTATCGATCCTTCCCTTCCAAGAACGAAAGTCTAAGTCTGCCAACTTTCTTTGGCAGGAAATCGGGGTCAATTCAAAGAAGAACCTAACCTAACAAGGTAGAAAACTTTCGTGAAACTTTTTCTTTCGATGATCGTCATGTCTTTTCCTCAGGCTTCATGCCCTTCATTAACATAAATATTGACGTATTATCTTCATTCTTCAAAGACTGCTTACCGTGACAGTAGCGAGGAGACCTTCCGGGACGTTAGCGACAATGATTCCGATCAAGAAGATGACAGCATCCAACCAATGGTAGCCCAAAATGAAAGCCACGATGAAAAATACGACTCCCAAGAACACAGCCACTCCAGTAATAATGTGGATGAAATGATGGATTTCTTTTGCAATTGGAGTTTCACCGGATGACAAACCAGAAGCAAGTCCAGCAATTCGACCCATGACAGTATTGTCGCCACAGCTGATAACGATTCCCTTGCAAGTTCCTTTAAAATTATACAAATTTATTTTAAAAATGCCTTCAAGCTGTATATGTCATATGTATGACCGAAATTCTGGTCCATACCTTCGACAGCGTTGGTAGAGAAGAAAGCCAAATTCCGTGTTTCCAATGGATTTTCATGAGTGAAATCTGGTCCCCGAGATTGAGGTTCGGACTCACCGGTCAAAGAAGAATTGTCAACCTTTTATATAAAAATTGCGATTACAACTCAATATTCTGAATATAAAAATTGAAGGAATCTAAAAGGCCAACAAACCTTGAAACTTCGAGCTTCAATAACACGAATGTCGGCTGGGACACGATCACCAAATTTGACTTCAACAACGTCACCAATCGTAAGTTCTTCTGCCCGTATCGTCAATTTTTGTCCTTCACGAAGACACTAAGGATTAAACATGACAAAATTATTTATCACATTTCAAAATACGTAATTTTTTATAGAAATACTTACAGTTGCATATTGTGGAACCATATTTTTAAACGACTCCATAATCCTGGAACTAAAAACCAAAACAAAGAATCATTAATATTTCATCAAAATTATGTCCAAAACGTTGCGTCTTAAAAATTCCATTGATAAATTGGAACAAATATTTACAAAAATAAAACATTACTAACCTCTTCGACTCTTGGTAGTATGAAAAGCAACCAGTAATCACTACCACCGCGGTCAGTACACCGCCAAGGTACAACTATAAACAAAAAATATTCATAAATACCATAATTCTCTGACAAAAGAATAAAATAAAAAGTCAAAAAAATTTCTTGAAATGTTAAGAATATATTTCCATAAAATTCCGCTTGACCTGGGTCAAAGTTTGTGACTTACATTGTCTTTCACCACATCCTCGTACGTGCTCGCTTGGATGGAATAGGCAATGAAGCACAGGAAAGCACCGACCCAAAGAAGAAGGGCAAACCCACCGAACAGGTTTTTGCAAAACTTTATCCATTCCGGTGTTTGTTTGGGAGGTGTCAGAGCATTCGGTCCATCACGTTCAAAATTCTCTCTCGCCTTCGCTTGCGTCAAACCCTAAGACACAAAAATATAATTGATAAAATGAATCATAAAGCATGAGATGATGTTCCCCATTCAATTTGGCCAAATCTTGTTTACCAGTTCCCGGTTTAAAAATTCTTAAGTATTTTCAAAAATGAGAAGTTGGACAACTCTAATAGGAGGATCGGGATTCACCCGATTTTGATATATTTGTATATATTTGTTGCCTATCATTTGTGCGCCACCTATGAGCTCGGAAATAAAAGAGTCACTGTGTGGAAATATGAGATTATACGTGACCTTTGGGACATAGCTCGGGATGTCAAGAAAGATGACATCAAATCATCAAGCATAATATGAAAGATTCGACCAATTTAGGTTATTTTGATAAATACAAAATCCATTAATTTGAACACTTACCGTATCAGGGTTTGATCCTAGCCTCCTATAAAGTTCTTCAATAGGAATCTGATTGATAAATAAAAGAATAAACATCTCAGTGTTTCGTATTAATTTACTTTAACCGCAAATCTATCAAGGAGTTCGATAACTTATATTTATTAGTAGGGATATTTAAAAAATATGAGATTGTCAAAAGCATGTTAGTGATACCACCATTACAAGGCAAAAATTTGGACCGGCTTGTATTAGGCACCGGCTTGTATTACATACCGGGTTAAGTTGTCAGATCATTCGATTGTTGGGGGTTATTAGAAAAAACCATTTCCGAATCTCAAATAAAAATTTCAGCTTGCATAGAAGCAATACGGGATGAATTCTCGGAATTGCCTGGAAAACCCTAAACTGGACGAATTCTTGGAATGCTCGTATGAAAAATGATATATGAACGAAAAATTTCATAAAAACTTTGTCTCACCACACACTTGCTCCTGCTCCAAATAAAGTCAAAAAAATTTAGTCTGAAACAGAAAATTTAAGGAACGGTCCTCCAGTTTGGACTCGTCTGGAATACTAGGACTACGCAATTCAACTTGATCTCTGTTGGTGATTGTAATATACAGGGTGGGACAAATAACGAGTCGATTTTGATTGAGCCTAGTTTTTTTGATCAGTGCGGTTTTTAAAATACAAACAGTTGTAATGGAGTACAATTTAGTTGTTCAGGAAAATCCTCCTGACGCTTCTTTGGCGAATCTCTGGCAATATAATCCGAGGACCGGAGTTTTAATTCCTGAGAGCACAGAGAGAAGTAAGTAGACATTTCTAAGTGGCTAAATCTCATTTAATTGCGTTGAACTGTTCGTGTTTGTAATGGTGATGTGAATGACACGCGTTTGACAATCTCATATTTTTTATCCCATTTTTTTGATAGTCTTAGAAAAACGTACAGGGTTTCGTATATTATATACGATACTTTATGTATTGCGTCATTGCATGCGTGCCACAAAGAAAAGATGAATTCCGGTCTTTAGATCTGAATGGATAGTTAAAATAAGTGTTAATTTTATTTTTAGTCTATGAGAGATACGTCCCGGATGAATTTGTGACCTCGACTCGACGTAGAAAAGCAGAAAATAATACTGGCGAATATTTTCAAAGATTCATCACCGGAATGAGAGAAAATGTAGAGACGTTCTCTCTATACTTAGGTGGAACAAATACCAAAGCTGGGGAATCCGGTTTCAACAATGCTTCTGCATTCCTCCGTCGCCTATATTCTTACGACCTTAAGAAGATCCAGATTTCGAGAACGGACAATCCAGGTGTCTGTTTACGCATCAAAAAGATTATGGATCCTCTTCTTCCATTCTCACCTGATTATCCAGAGACATACCTTTCAAAATTTCCAGATACTATCGTAGGTAAGCCACGAATACAAGATATTGCTCTCACAATTTTGGAGGAACTCCTGTTAAAGACGAACTAAATATGTGTTGCGTATGAATGATTTTGAACAATGTGAAAGAATAACGGGAATGATCTTGGACGTCACTTTTGGAACACCCTGTATACATGCATGTACATGGATGTGTGGATATGTGAATGTATGGAACATGGCAATTTTATATACCTCCATATACAGGGTGTTTATTATCTCTCAGACTACTTTGAAACTTTGAGCGTCGCTAACTCAATTAAATATTTGTTGACATCGGTGCACAACCTTTTTTTAAATTCGAAAAAAAAAGTCAAGTTCAAAATTTCACAAAATAAATAAATTTCGAAATCTTAAAATATTAAAATTTCACAACAAAGTTTCAAAGTAGTCTGAGAGATAATAAACACCCTGTATGATATCTATGTGATATGAAACACAAATAAGAACACAAAACTCATAAGCAAATTCCATTTCTAGGTCAGATGGAGAGCGTCAATCAAAACGCACTATACGGTCACCTGGGACCTGGCACCTACTGGTGCCGAGACAGCAAATGCTTGAACAAAGATCGAGTGACGGCATCAATGACAGTCAACTATGGCCACCCCACTCATAGCATCAACTTGACACGTCGCTTTACTTGTTCTACATCTGATCTGTCAGTATACCTTCTTCATTGTGATTTGTGCAAACAAGAAGGGCCAGGAGTATACACAAATTATGTTGGCCAGACGATTGATCTACACCGAAGGATCAGCCAACACCTCGCAAGTGTAGGTCACATGACTTGCAGTGACAATATATTACCATCAGAAATCGAAGCAGCCAATATTATCCAAACTTGGAATCACCCCTTTCGACAAGACCCAAAATTTCATTTTAATTTTGAACATGGGGATCAAAGCAGATCCGCGCTTCGAGTTACTGTACTGGATAGGAAGGACAACCTAAGGGATGTTCTTAAATCCGAGAAGTTTAACATCATGAGATGCCATGCTTTAGATTACGCTGGTGCAGGAAAAGGAGGACTTCATTAAAAAATTAAAGACGCACTTCTCCGAATTATTTGTGAGATGACTTGTCGAAAACTGTTACTTATATTACCTTAATTTATTTAATATTATTAAATAAATAATAAATTCACTCACTTTGTGGTCATCAAGGTCTAACTCTTGTTTAAGATTGTCTAATTTAGTATCCTTCGCCTGCTTCCGCGAAACCTATAAAAATGAACAGAAATCATTAGTTAAAAATTGAAGAAAGGTCATAGTTAAGTCGTCCGTCCACCATCACCTTCAAACACCGACACCTAAGCAAGAAATTCAACACTACCAGTACAACAAACTACGAACTAAAATTACACAAGGTAAAAGCCAAAAATAAGTAAAGCGAGATTAGTCTTAGATTATACATACGCAGCTAATACTCAGAGTTGTAGAAGCTTATGTTTAATCTGAGAGATTAGTGGTCAGATTTCTATTCAATGAAGTTATTTAAAAAAAATACAGATGATATGAAGATTGAAGAAACATCATAGGAGTATCGAAAAGATCATAAATGTGCCTAAAATAGGAGTGTAGAACAGTCCATATTAATACTGTCCCTACCAGAAAATAGTTTGAAGTGAGGTGATTGTGCTTAGTATGAGGTGCAAAATTAGTTTCGATTAGATCCGAAACAAAATGAAATTTTTGAGAAAAGAGAAAATTTGGGTTGAAGTCGCCCGAAGATGGAGAAAGTCAGTTAAATATTTGCTCCAAATTAAATTCCGCACTAGAGGGCGTGACTACTACCTTTGGTTTTCCCATTGCTGTTCGATTGTCATCTGGGATAGATGGAATTGTTGCGGCTCTGTAAGAG
>JAQFYE010004001.1:0-14152 GCA_034694305.1 Protaphorura glebata
GCGGGCGTTCGGTACATACCCTACCACGACGGACCCCGTACCTACCCCCCCTGAAACTCTCCAGCTGCCCTCCTCTGATCACTGGAACTAACCATGCAGCTAAAGCAGATAAAACTTTGTCTTACATAGCGAATTACCAGTTTTAAGTTTTGAGCCTTTTTGATATTATGTTAACTTGGTTATCCGAATCTTACGAATTCCAATTCCTGTCAGCTGAGACACACACATAGCTGGGTGAATAATGAATATATTTTTGCACCTACTACTAATTAGCAGAGTGATTACAATGCATTTTAATTATACCACGAGAAGTAAGTTCATTACGGTTACGAAAAGATATGCATTTTCCTCTTATACCAATACTAAAATTAGTCATTCACAACTGATTGTCGTATGCACATCGTTATTGTAGTAAAGAAATAGGATTGCAAAATTAGTTTACGAGGCGATGAATTTTTTTTATGTTGCTTGGAACCCACTATGGTCTCGTCACGAAACTCCGAATGTTCTTGTTCGTCAACATGTGTTTTTAATGTGTAGGTTGAACTAAGTTTATTCCTTGGCCGCATTTGTGCTTTCGCGTACCCCCATATTCGGAATCAGAAGTAGTAATAATAACTTGGAGAGTATTCTAGGTTTTTCGACTAAAAATGTGACTCACCTGTTGTTTATCGCCAAATATAATCGCATTCGTGTGGAATGTGAGAACGTGACGTCGCATAGCGTGTGTTCCTCGGTATGTAATCGAATTGTTTCGTCGAAGAAGCGTGCCTTTCTTCACAAAACAGGTTCCAGTTACCCGTAGCAGGCAGGCAGGCATTATGCTCATGGGTGTCTGGAATGCAATCTGCGTCCCTGTTACTATTAGCGAGATAGAATTTCAATTCAGAATTCAGTATTATCAGTATACATTCCTGAAATAAACTGCTATCAGGATTTCTGCACCTTATGTTGCTTTCTGAGATAGAAACAGGAGTACAGATTCCGGGAATATTTAGTAATTCAATTTGAATTTGTGTTACGTGATTGCAATTGCAGTTAAAGAAGAATTGAGTGCATGCATGGAAGAAAGTCCTAACTGCAGGCCTATATCACAAATGGGAACCCCTTAAATTGTAGATTTGCAAATCAGGATTAGGGTTTGACATGACGACACTTCGGATGGGGTTTAGGACAAGAGAATCGCAATGTGCAATATCTTCATAATTGAGTTTGAACTCCCGAGATATTCTAAACCTGATGTCAGAAGAGTAATCTTTTAGTTAGTCATGTTGATCGATTTGACTGCACAGATGTTTATAAACATAATCGGGATTGTGTAATATTTAATGTGAAAAGTTACTAGTTTTACGGTACATTTATTTCGCAATATCGCGATTTTGTGCACAAAGACATTACTGCAACTGAAATTGATATTTCTAAACTTTGCTATAATATCGTTAAAGAAATAAATCTTTCTAAGTGAAATGGTTGTGAAAAGTTCCTTCGTATAATTTTCAAATTCAACACCTGCATGTGAGCAAATCAGACGTAGCAAGGCTAAAAGTTAGCGTCTTGGGTTTGCTCAGGCGACAATGACAGATGGATAATTCATAAATTCCTTGTAAGGTTGAAATATTGAAATTGAAATCCTATGTTAAACATCATACCGACAATCACTTCAACTACTTCTCAATGATCTTGAGTATTTTTATTTAACGTTTTTGTAACCTGTATATTATTTCTCAATAGGAATTAAATAAAGTCCACCGTACTTGTACCGTCCTGTACAATATTTCACGTTAATCAAATATTATCAAACCACCATTGTTTACATAAATCTAGGATCTAGGTACGTAAATACTTCTGGTCACTAAACAGTGACAACATTATGTTAGAGGTTTCATTCCGATTGAATGAATGGAATGAGGAAAAAAACGATCTCTTCATGGACAAAAGGATAAGAAACTGTATTAAAAAGTTCAGAATTGTAATAAGGATATGATAATTTGCAATATGAATGGTTTCGGCCTTGGGTTACCTAACCTGTGTGTGTTTTTTGTGTCCTCATGATGTTTAAAGTAATTGTTGATTGACATAATTATTATCAATGAGCTATTCAATATAATTTGTAGCATGTATATTATTTTTACTTGTGATCTCATCAGAATCTTTGGTTAGAACTTGGACATGGACAAAATATTTTTTGGTCAACTAGATAAGTTCAGCTGCAAGTTATTTATAGTCATGCTAAGTCATGTTTCTAAGTTAAAAGTCATGATAACTTTTCTTTCCTATTCTTATCAGACAAACAATAAAAATTTGTCTTTGTCTTGTCTCAACAGTACTTTTCTCATTATAAAAGATAAGAATATCTTTATTTTTCCGACATAAATAATCCCTTGCACAAATAAACGTTTGTTTAGAGCGGAAAGAGTAAAGTTAGTCACCTGGAATTTTTGGCGTTACCATTTTAACAAATTGCAACTCTCTTGTCACTTGAATCGTCGGATTCTATTTTTTAAGAGCGTCAGAGTATATCCCTGAAATTAATTATTTTTGTGGCAATGACAGTGACACTACCAGGCGAACGGGTAGTAAACCCTGAGTCATGCTTTAATGTTTGGGTATAAAAATGTGAACTTAAATAGAGGGATTGGGCTGGGTTGAACCAATTTATTTTGTTTTTATGAATGCATAGGCAGATGTTTTTTGTGCTTTACTTTTTATGTTTTCTGGTCCTGGTTCACTTCATTTCATTGAGCTAATAATTCATTCAACCAGGACGAGCAAAAATAAAAGCGCTGGCAATGGTGGTGGTGGTGGAACGACGCAAAATATCGGTGAATGGATTTATGGTGACTGGGCTTGCGTTTGCTTTTGTAAAGTATTGAAGCTATTATCATTTAGAAATTGTTTTGAGTTAAAGTTTCGTGCTCCAATTACATTGGCAGTTGCCATACTCGATTTATTGATTAACAGCTTACACTATCAATTTACATATTTGCATAAATCTATTCAAGTCTGTGTCACGTACGACAAAGAAAGTTTACAAAACTTCATGTACTTCTTCGATGCTCTTTTTGGTCATCTGGGTTTAAAATTTTGATTTTCACCCATTGGGTTTGATAAATTTGAACTGAAGAAATTCTAAAAAGAATATGCGTAATATTAGTATCGCATTCCATTCATTCTTCAGAAAATGTTAGTATTAAATCGCTCCGGATTAAAATTGGGAATGTCTTGTAAGTATTACCAATTTTAAGGAGTCGATTTAACTCCAATCTAAAAGACTTACCTCTTTCACCTTTTTATTATGTGTTAAACTAGCGATAAAAATGAATTAACCTTGGTTCAAGTAAATTGAATTGCATGACTATAGGCCGGACTTAAGTTTCAAGTAATTAATCCAATTTAGAGTTACTTACATAGAACGTAGTCTTGGCTTTGCAATTATGAAGATAATCCAATTACATAAGTGGCGGTCATTAACGCGTGAGCATTGAGCATAAGTGCTTTTACATTGCGTAAAAGTTTTAAATCTTTTGTATAAAATGCACTCATTGACATGAGAAATCTTAACTTTAAACCCCAACGCATTTTATCTGTTCTGCTGTGTGCGAGTGCCTCGCATTCGGTTTACTTTCAATTTCATTTATTATTCTTTGAATCTTTTTAGACTCTCTGTCTGTGGTTAGGAAAGTGAGGGGATCTTATATTCTTGCGTAATCCTAATAAGTTGTATTAAGTTTTTTTTGAATTAGCTAGCGGGAGCTCAACCATTAATTCTAACCGCATTTGTTATTATGAAAATATTTTTTGTTCGCAGTGCATTATTTTGAAGCGTGATTAGTTTTATTGGATGGGGTATTCCTATGTGGTATTTTAGAACTGTAATGGTATTCGTATTAGTATTATCATTACAAGGAAACTGCAGTTCATGTAGGGACAAAATTATACCAACAGCCCAATAACCGTTCAGGAAAGGCGATTTCGTGCCTTGTCGGATAAAATCCTTTTCGAATTCACATTTTGTAGTTTTAAATAGAATTTGGATTTGGACTGTCGGAATTTTGAAAATGTTTCCGGTAATGATCTGGCAGCAAATCGGTCATACTTTGTGTTCAGGACACTTGATGGGACGTATCTGAGTTTTGCATTAATAGTGGTATCCCTGTTAGCATTTAAAATTTCCTCTACATATTTATTTGATACCTTGTAAGGACTTTGAGCACAACAATGCAGCTGCAAGTTGCAATAAAACTAAATAAAAATTTTGTTCTCCTTGGATGCATTTCGTTTCTGAACACGGACACTGCACAGCATGACAACGTTCCCTGTAAGTACAAGTCAAGTTATATTCCCACATGACGTGAGCTACAGTTAGTTAGTAAGAAGTTGACTCTAAATGTTCTGGTTAAGTTATTATCTATGTATGTACTTAGTACGTTATGTGATCGTACTGAGAAAATTGCAACCTATAAAGTATCACTTGTTACGGTATAAAATAAGTGTCATGTTTTTTCCAATGTTTTTTCTTGACTTTTGACTATGGCGATGACGATACGCTATGCGTTGAAGGTTTTTGGTTTGATGTGGACTTCAAATATTTGGTTTAGTTGTTATTTTGTAATGTTCATTTTAACTGGAAACATAATGTATTATTTATAACTAACATAAGTTTTGTTTGCTTCCATTTCTTGCAAGGATGAATTCATTTTTTTCTATTCTTTGTTTACGATTCGTAGTTGATAAAAGAATCAAGACTAAAACGGCCACGACGAGAGCCGCGCACCTCGCCAAAATAGGAATGCCAAAATCACAATAATAGAATGACCACGTTTCACGGCTAGTTTGAATAACACGTATATTATTTGAATTCAGACATATCTGGTTTCAGTGTTTCTGTTGTGGCACAGGCTTAGGCTTCCCTTGCCGCCTCGCTCTGTTGGTGGAAGTTAAATGTTGAAAAAGATGTTCGGGTAATATTGCCTATTCCCTAGGCCAAGCAGGTAGCTATTAAATTCTTTACAAAAAATAACGAATATTTTACCATCTTGTAAGGCCGAATGTCAATTAATGGAAACGTTTTTTATTACGTCGTCGGCTACTTTACAAGAGGTCTTGACTTTGATCTGATCTGGTCCCAGATTCCTTGAGCTTCGGCTTTATTATGTAGCTTAAATTTTTAGTACGGAAGGGAAGAGAGCCTTGAGTGCTTGCCGCAGAAATTGAGTGCCTGAGAATAGAGAATGTGTTTATAGATCTATTAAATTTGTAAAGGAAAAACACCAAAAAAAATTCGTCAGCTTCAGATTTTTTTTTCATGAGGTAATTTTCTTCCGCTGTGGTTGACTGTAGTTAAGTTTTTTTTGCATGAAACCGTTCGACCACGGCTGATTTCCGGCGGCATTATTTTTCTGAGGTCAGAACGACCTCGGCAGCGACGTAAAAATGAGGTATTTTAGACACAGTGGACATTTGATGGACGAACTTTAGGATTGGATTTCTTTTACTTGTTGAAAGACAAACTGCGACAGCTTAATCAGGTTTAAGTTTGACGGACGATAATAATTTATGATTAGACGTGAACTTTTTTCTCCCAGCTGCAAAGTTAAAAGTTGATCGTTATTACTTGGTCATCCATCGTTTTGTTCTCTTCTCATTCCTTTCTGTGTAAATATTACGGTATCAGTGTGGATAGGATTGAAAGTGTCACACTCATCCTGAAAGTCGAGTTTAACCACCTACCTGGGAGAAGAGGATGGGGAGATAACTGCACTTATGTTCCTCCTTTGTGTCATGATTGTTATGTGAGTTTTGCTCTATCGTGTCGTTTCTATATTCCAGATCATTTGGTACCCAACTTGAGTGTGTAATATAATGAATTTAGTGCTTGCGGCTTAGCTTTGGCTTATAAACCTTTGTTCCCTCGGTTCAGTTGGTGTAAATTAACGTACAGGGTGTCTCAAAGTACTATTCTCTAATTCTTTATATTTTTGTCAGGACTACAATGATTAATGATCAACTGAGGGTTTTTCATCAGTTAAGGTGTTTGTTCATTTGATCAGATTTGAAGTTATCAAATAACAAATTCGACACAAGGCTCCCTTTAGAGAATATATTGGTCAGAATCCAATTACGTATCTCAATTAATTAATCCATCCGATACCGTGAGCCAGTTACGAAGATGGAATTCAGATAGCTTCTTTGTCATACGAGGTAGGAAGCCCCCAACCCTGTTATACGGATTCAGAATTCACCTCACGTTGACGAATGCATTACTGCACTACCACCACACTACACCCATTGTCTTTTTAAACTCATCGAGCATCGTCTTGGTCATGGTATCGTCACACAATTACTAATAGAAATGCTTGGCATTATGTAAATTCTGATACAAATCCATAAGTTTTAAGAAATGTTAGTGTGGCTGTTCGAGCTGTTGGAACAATTCTAACGCAGATTGAAATTGTATTCGGGGTTTTGTAACCAATTTTGATGGAGAACGGAGACCGAATAAAGATTTGGTTTACAAAAAAGTATGTCTGGATTTAAAACATTAGTGTCTCGTTCCACGTCAAGTACCAAATGAAGAAGAATTTGGTAAATGGGTGTAGAAGGATGCGTATTTTGTTTTGCTGGAAACGGATTAGCATGTAAACTTCATATCAGGGTAAAGTGTACTTGTACCAGGCGAGTCGTATCTCGTATCTGTTGATTTTGTACGAAAAGTTCATGAAGCGACGAAATTTTCCACATTCGTATCTGAACTGTCCAGGGTTGTAATGCTATCATCATTTTGATAGTATTCTTGTCAGAAAGATACTTGTTCAAAATTAATGGCGACTTTTGACCCACCTTGTACATAAAATAGTTTGGAGAAGTAGTTAATGTTAAGAGTTGACGTGCCATGCTATTCTCTTAATGATTAACATCGTTAAATGCACAAACAGGTTTACGTCTGACATTAGTCATAACAAGGCATAACAGAAAAATCTGAATCGTGGTAGTTGTGCATGGCAAAATGCCAAGCGGAGCAAATAGCTAATGCAAAAATGCAATTTAAACTATAGTTTAGTTGGTTTATTACGTTCCATATTTTGAACCTGCATTGCATTGCATGCACGCAAGCAACCATAGCCCACAAACAACTATTACATTACATGTGCTTGCTTGTCAATTCAAAATGATTAGGTTAAAGTTAAGTAGGTACCAGGTTCTTTTTTTGCCAATTGTACAGTATGTACTTGCAAATAATACTATCTAAAAACAAATGAAATGGCGGCTGAGGTTGACGATGGCGAATGTAATTGTGATTGTAATTGTAATTTCACCGTTTCACAAGAACAAAGAGGTTTTGAATTGGTATGTTAATTTGAGTTTATGTTCTATTCTTAGTAATAATAGTTTTCCGAAATCCCATAGTAGAATTGATTTGATTTTTATTTCATTTTTAATTTCAGGGTGGACCGCATTCATTCCCTTCCACCACTTCTTGCTCCAGCAGTAATTATGAAGAACTTTCCTATTCTAGTGTGACATCCACATGTCGTCAAGAGGAAACTTCCGTTTCATTTCGCAGGTACGGTCCGAATGTCGAAGACTTCATCGAAATAATTTATCCAAGTTAGAATGCCAATTCTAAAATGGTCCAGACAGCTGTTGCATTTTCCCTTTCATTGCAATGATGAGGGTTCAATCCATCGGCCAGACAATGTGGTGGTTGATTTAAAAAGTTTTTCTCAGGTGAAGTTATTTTACTACCAGTAATGGTACCTTCCCTAAGCCAGTTGGAGACCTAACACGTTTGAAAATGTAACAGCAAATGTCAATTATGCGGGTCGATATTTGTAAAATAATCTAACAAGAATTGTAAGAAACGTTCGATTCAGTTTTTGTGCTTGATGGTTTGGTTGGGAGTCGGTTTTGCGTTTAACAAAATTGTAATTGGAACTGAGAAGAGGAACTGTAATTTCAACTTTGTACATTTGTATCTGTCGGGGCTCGTCTTGTTTTTGTAAAAAAAAAATGTTTTGCCATTTGTTCGTATATGTCCATGTCTGACTGTTCCAGGGAGTCTGAAACTTATGTGGCTGTGAAGGGTCAATCCTTAATACTGACTAGGAGTGAAGGTCAAAAAAGAGGACTTTGTCGTCGACCTTCTGCTGTCGCATTAAATGGTCCACCTTCGCAATCCAACTCAATGAATAATTTTCCCCAGGATTCCAAGGTTGCCCAATCCATTAGTTCTCCTTGGTGAGTCTTGGTTGTTTTGAATTTGTAAATTGGAGTTTTAGCAGTCTTCTGTTTTATTGGGAAATGTTTACCGGGCTTCACGAAAATTGTATTGACGAGTTTTATTGTCTGGGTTGGAATTATTACTGTTTGTTTATGTCAATTTTTTCAAACATTCCATTCAATATTTAGGCTAAGATATCCGAACCGAAGTTTCTTATCCTGATTCACCTGTTCGGAACCTTTTACACACTGTTTGTCTTTAAATATTGAGCCCTGTCACTTGTCTATAACAATCAATCAGTTTTTATTGACACAGCCTGGGACTCAATCAACAATTCAATTTGTACAATTATTCATAAAAAAAAAGTCACACATTTCCCCCTATCACTTGAGGTTGCTTCAATTGTGTTTGAACACATTTTGGACGAATTTTAATAATTCAGTTACTTCATTTTCAATTCGGCTTTTATATATTTGTACTACAATTCAAACCTTGTCAACATAATTGTTTTACTTTAGAAGGCATTTGAAGAAGATTTTTGTGTCTGAGATTTTTATTTGTTTCCTTGTAATTTGCAGCTCTCCAGAGTTGCAAACCATGTCAGAAATAGAACGACATTTGCATCAGATGACTCAATTATTACGCCCAGAGGACTCAATTAAACTCGTAGTAAGATTGGAAAGTTCGGTGGTTGCCAGGATTCGTTACCTTGCCGTGGTTTCTTGTATGGAACAAGAGACGGAAGAATATTGTCTTCTCGGAATGGATTGCAATGGAAGTATTACACTAGGACTAGTGGTTGCTATTTTATCTCATACGAAAATACGATTGGATGGTGACGGGTAAATTTGTTTTTGAATTATAAAAATTATTTTCTGGATAATTCTTTTAATTGAAAATTTATTTATACAAACAGAGGGTTTTGTGTGCAAGACGGGGACGGACTTCGGTGTCATATTTTTAAGCCAGTGTCAGTTCAAACGATGTGGTCAGCATTACAAACTTTGTACAGGTAAGTTGACGGATATGATCTTTCAAAACAAAACAGAAACTATTTAATTCTCGAGCTGTCGAGGTTTCAAATCCAAATTGATTCCTTCATCAGGAAATTTACATCGCAAGGCCATCGCACATATTGACGTACTGATTTTTATTTACAGAGCAAATGAATGTGCCAAACAAAATAATAGCTACCAACTCAGTGCAGTCAAGTATTATGAGGGTATGTATCAATCGAATAAATCTGATACAGGACATCTCAGTGAATGGAACACTCTTCCTGGAGTTGAGAGCCGACGGCAAGTTGGAACGAACTTGTAAGTTCATAGAAACTCTGAACAAAATAAATAATTTGTGTATTTGTATCAGAAGCTGGGGCATTATTTAATTTTCTTGTTTACTTTTCTTGTATCTTTAGATCTAGCGAGGATGTACTGTTTCAGAACAGAATTAGTTCTTCCCTTCGAGAAATCTTAATTGCGGAAAAGGTAAGTCGAATTGACTAAGTTCGGCTTATTTATCACGTTAGTTGAACCAAATCATTTCTAAAAGATTCGCGCAATCGGAATACTTCTCGCAGGACGATTATCGTCCTGTGTAATAAGAAACCAAAATTTTGAAATCGTATTATCAAAAATATCAATTTTTCATTAGAAATTTTCGTATAACCTAGTTCTTGTTTTAAGTAAGTTTTTCCACTGACGAATTTCCCAATGGAAATCAATTTGGTTATTGTTCTGAACTGTTTGGGCTATGGAGCTTCATGACATTAATAAAAAATCTCTGACTCTGACTGGAAATTTAATGTTTTCCAAATGAATGTTCCAGACCAGAACTAACTCTTCTACTGTTTAATTTTGTGTACTTTGCAATGAAATCTCCTAACTGATTAGTAGTACCGAATTAGCCACCTTCGCTTAAATCTAAAATGTTGAAGAGTCCCAATGAAATTAGAGAAAGATCTTAGGGCATAGTGTTTAGTATTCTTGTTTGATCAATTCTCTTAATCGAATTCCTTTTCATTCCTTTCTGAAAGGATTTGGACGAAGTCACTTCAAAGGAAATTCGTACAAAGCTGGAGCTCAAGCACCGAATGGATCTTTATAGGTAAGCCCATTACCAATTGTTCAGTATAGTTGGAGCAGATTGTAATTGGATACTGGATTAGTGACTAATTCGTTTTCTTGTGAACTAATTTAAGATTGTGGGTAAAGAGAGAACAAAAACGAATACTGTAGCGATGTTTCATTTGAATCTTTATTGTGTGTTAGGTCATCTTAAAAAAATGTTTGAAAATACTATTCTATTCGCGAGTTTGTTTTCATGTTTTCTAAAACCCAGTATTGTGATTCAATTTCATCACGCAATAAATTACATTTATTATTGAATTGTGTAATCTGATATTTGTTTATTCGTAATTTCAGTTACAAATCTTACATTGACGAAGAAATGTTAAAAATATTGGGCCAGTTGGATGCTCCTACGCAGATAAATGAGAACCTTTACTTGGGTACAGAATGGAACGCTTCTCACGAGCAAGATTTATTTGACAAGGAGTAAGACTCTTAGCATTTTTTTTGTATTAATCACTCGTTTGTTCAGTTTCATTATTTTTTAAACATTTCATCTAATTTTAACAGAATTGGATCTATACTCAATGTGACTGCAGAGATTGACAATTTTTTCCCTGACCATTTCCGCTACATGAATATTCCTGTGTGCGACAGTGAAGAGACTGACCTTCTTCGTTACTTCAATGCATCTTACAAATTTATAAGTGAAGCTCACAAGGATGGCAAAAATGTTCTTGTTCATTGCAAAATGGGAATAAGTAGATCAGCAACTATTGTAATTGCATTCGTGATGAAAAGTAATCATTGGGGATTGAGCCGCTCTCTGAAACATGTTAAGGAAAGAAGAACTTGTGTCAAGCCAAATCCTCATTTTATGAAACAGCTTGAAGTTTACGAAGGAATTTTGAATGCCAAACGCTTTAGCAACATTTTGGAGAAACGATCAAAATCTGAATCAAATCTTAAACAAGGAGATTTCACACTAAGAGCTCGAAACAAATTGAATTTATCTTCTACAAATAACAGTTTTAGTAATTTATTCATGTCGAGAAAGTCAACAAGGAAATACTACAATACGGCACCAGCGAGATTAAAACCGCAAAAGTATTTACGTATTTTACCAAGTCTTTCGAGATCTAAGAGTTACTCATGTGCCACCATTTCAATTGAGAGTGACAAGGAACAGTCTAGTTCAGAGGAACTAGTTCCTCGTGATGTCATGGAGTCCTTTCAGAACGCAGTTCAGAATTTGGAACAAATTCCTAATTCTCAATCCACTCTTAATTCTGATCGTGGTTTAGGAAAACCACCTCAGTCATCCAAACTCTCCCACGGACAAGGTAAATTCTTTTTCAACAGATCGCGCTTTTCGAAAATTAACAAATTAACTCTGGACCTAAAGATTTGTATTGTTTATTACAGGTATGTCTTTCCCACCGATTCCCCCAGCGAACCGTTCAGAAAATTCTAGCAGCTTCCAAGAGTCCTTAATGGTTTCTTCCGATACTACAGCAGTAGATTCGAAGTCTCCTGTTCAAATTCAAATTGAATATATTGATTCCGATTCCCCTCTGAAGGATCAGGACACCACAGAAGATTCAAATAATTTGGATGAATCTAACAACGGAATGACAGACTGGTCAGTCAATAACGAAAACGACACTTCGATGGAGAGGAAATTGAGTATTAGTGCGAAGAGTAACTTGCGAAGCTGTCGTCATCCTTTCAATGGGCATACTTTTAGCGTTTCTCCAAATCAAGTAGTGAATATTACTTCCGTCGTTGACCCTTCAAAGTTTAGCGTCCGACATTTGGTTAGTGAATTTGAACTGCACAGCAACCGCAACAGTTTCAGTAGTATTGAGAATTCTGGTTTTGGGCAATCTGGATTTCCTATTTCATTGTCCGATACTTTGTCAATTTGTCCTTCCGGTGTAGTCAAGTCACCCCTGCCAATACCTAGATCAAGTCCTGAAACCGTTACCACTTCTACTGCGTCGAAGGCTTCTGGTTCTCATGGAATCATTTTAGCAAAGCCAAAACCACCCCCGAGGTCCAGCCCAGAAACTGTACTTAAATCTGCAGGCATTCCAATTCCCAATTCCACAAGGTCCAGCCCAGAAACGGTTAGTCGATCACCTGGAGTAAAACCTATTCCTCCGCCAAGGTCAAGCCCTGAAACAAATGCTAAACCATTCGCTACTTTGGGAATGGGACTAGGCATGTCACCTCCATCAACCTTAAATTTTGAAAGGACAACGTTGGAGCCATCTTTCGACACCTCAACTTCAATGGTTATCGAATCAGATGTAAATGACGAAATAGCTATGTTAGCGAGACCCACCCGCTCCGCCTCACCGGAAATTTTGACGGACGACTCGTCTGGTTGTCCTTTCTTTTTGAGACACAATTTCAAACAAATCGAGTCATCTGCTACTGCTACTCTTAAGAGTTCCTCTGGAAAGCTTTCAAAATCTCAGTTGAAGAAGTCTTTGGAGCCAACTAGATCCCGGGAAAAAGTTCGTGGGTCGAAAGGTCGAAGTAAACCAAATCAGCCAATGGCTGTAGAAACCAAAGACCAGCAGAGTGTCGTACAGGACCCCGGATCAGGCGATTGTGGCCAACCTTGTTCCAATTTTTCTTGTCAACCGCGTCAACCATCAGGGGTGGTCAAGAAACGTTTAGAGGTTTTTGAGGCCAAATCGGTTACCACTACTTCTACCTCGGCTGAATATACCTGTTCTTCAACTTCGACTTCTTGTAGCAACAGATCCCACCATCGTTCACAGAGTGCGACCGGAAACGCCTTGTCACCAGTATTACTTCAACCACCTGAAACTTACACTCCTGGGCATCAACGTAAATCGTCTATGCCTCACCTGATAAGTCCTAGTCTTACCACCGCATTGGATTCACGGACAAATCCCTTGGTTAATAATTTATCTAGTTTTTCTACGGAGCGGAAAGGATCCTTAGACTCGAATACATTGCTGAAGTCTCTTCCGAATATGAGTCGTCGACCGCTGACGGTTCGAGGTTTCCAGTCCTCAACAAATACCAAAGTTTCATTATCCACAAATCGACACAAAGGGAATTCGTTTGGATATAATATTTCTAGTTCTGGGGTGAAACAAGAACACGGGAGTACGCATCCGCTCAATTTACTCCCACAAACGGCTAAATTGTCTCAATAAT
This sequence comes from Protaphorura glebata, assembly GCA_034694305.1. Classification (NCBI taxonomy): domain Eukaryota; kingdom Metazoa; phylum Arthropoda; class Collembola; order Poduromorpha; family Onychiuridae; genus Protaphorura; species Protaphorura glebata. Next base: position 13,489 of record JAQFYE010004001.1, read on the forward strand.
AGCAAAATTATTTTACTTGACTCATTGCCATTATATACAATTCTATATTCTTCAAGTGCTACAGTTAATTTTTATACAAATTGCGCTTTAATCATTTCGTTTATGTAATAGGTGTAATCATATTGTCTGCAAATAAAGACGTAGATGTGAGATTTGACGGTGATTGAATTTGAATTGAGTCGGTTGCATTCGGCAATGATACAAGGAATAATTGTAATATGTATTTAGGCTAAATATAAAATACGGAATAGAATCATTGAATAATTTGTAATATCTCCTCTCGTTTGATTTATGAGGAGTTTCTGAAATGTTAAATTCTTTCATTTAATGTGAAGTAAGCGATTTTTCTGCAATGAAAGATATGACTAACTGACGAGACAGATAGAGTTAGCTGGCTGAAGCTAGGGAATGTAATATTGAAAAGGTTTCAATATTTCAATATTCAATATTTCAATATTAGGAGTTCAAAATTTCAATATTTGAATATTGAAATATTGAAATTTAATTTTGCTTGAAAAATTGTAAATAAAGTGTCAGTTTCAAGATTAGTTAGTAGTAGCGTATAAATAACAATAAATTTATTCAGCTTTTATTAGTTTTACAGCTGCTTTTCTTAGTTTGGTATTCCAACATTTGATAATGTGACCTCAAGAAGCAGAGACTA
>JAQFYE010004002.1:0-14150 GCA_034694305.1 Protaphorura glebata
TCATTCCAACTTTGCTTCTAGACTTTCTACCCTGACGCTGAAGCTTTTTTGATTTGGCTTCGCGCTGAACCTCTCTATTATGGAATTAGAAATCTGGAATGGTATGTCACTTCACCCACATTTCAGGTTTAGGTCACCAATTGACCTTATTTTGGGTGGATTCACATAGCCTTCTATTGATTATTCAGTACTTCAAAACCGGAGCTAAGGCCTTTAGACATTGCGCAGAGTTACAGTCGAGAAAAACGGAACCCTTAAGGGACCCCATAATTTTTAAGACTTCGAATGTCTGAAATTCTAGTAATCCAAGCCTGTTCTGTTTGTTATTGCCTGAGTCGAAGGATGGATTTGTATTTGAAACCTGTTATTGGTCGGCTGTATTTCCGTGCGTGCGTCTGTCGTTATAATTTTATGACGTGACTTGTTCCAATTCTACACGGTGGTATTTAGAATTCATGACCGTTTCAATGTTAGTAATTAAAAGGACTACACATGAAATTTGTGGTCTTGCGGTTGCGGTTTCAATGGTCTGAAATTCTTTAATTGGTAGGTTTTGACTACGTTTCCTTTGGCTTTGGCGCACTTATACCATTTTAAAATGTTAATTACAGGGGTTACTGGGCTCTTCAATGACCAGTTAGTTCTATTTATTACCCAATTCAAACATTTCGAACCGAATCTTGATATTTTTGAGAAAAATGGATTTCCTTGTCGCGGTGTGTGGTTTACATGGTCGGTAGATGGATGACCTCAACTTTCCGTTGAAATGTCTTCATTATAATCATTAGTATCTGAAGGACCCTACTCTTTAAGGCGGAACAATTTCGACAACACCGTTTATTCTTAATAACTTGTCTAGGTACTCATATTTTTGGGGGAAATCTTTAGCGGGTAATTTAGATGTCTTTTAGGTAGTACCGCAAAGGAAACCGGTGGAAAGTTTCAAAAACTCAAGTAGTTTAAGTCTTCGTCATCCCTTCCCGGATTATTTACCTGAATCGAAAGATAAACATGACTGCTTTTAAAACATCTTGAGTAGGAAAACTACGTAGAAACCGATTATTTAGTAATTTTGAAACTCTACATCTGCTTCTGTCTGTCCGAACAGAGCATACATACAAACATTCAGACATTCAATCGCTCCATTCGTCACAGACCTAGTCCTCACTCACATTAATACTTCCGCAAGTCATTTTCGTCAATATTTATTCAAACCTAACCGCTCAATAATTTAAACTCAATTTAAGCATCTGCATTCGGCATCTGTGCACCCAACCCACATATACATGTACCGGTATGAGTTCACAGAAAGCTCGAAAGGGTACCCAATAATTAATATTCACAATTCTCGAAAAACATTATCTAAAATTCATCGCGTCTTTAAAAAATTTATTGTTAAAATTTGAATTAATAGAAGTTGAATCACGAAATCTTATGGTAAATGAAAATTTTCTGGACAGTTTCAAGCCAAAAATCAATCTAAATTGTATATAGAATTAATATTTTTCCGAATCTCCATTAGTACACGTGGAATTATAGCTAAATTGGTGGGAATTGTTGATTTTATTTATTTAAGAGATGTTGACGTTGAGTTGGAGTAGACACACAGACATGGGTATTTTGTGGACGTACGTGGACATTTAAGAAAGGAAATGGACGGACGGTATAGCTCGAAGATAAATTAGGAATGTCGTATGATAAAAAAAAGGGTTAAAGTGAGAGACACACGGTCGGTGGGTCAAAATTCATCTTTAGCTTAATAGAATCACATTTTATGCATTTAGATATAGAAAATATACATTGGATAAGAACAAGGGAACAATACAACATGGCAGTGGCAGCAGGGAACCACGTCCAAGAAACACATTCTTTCCACTCGATGGAAATGTCAACAAAGGGCAATCATGAACCAATCCTTCCTTCCTTCCTCACCATCCCAACGAATAAAATCCATTAACCCTTCACATCCAAACATCACCAACGGCACCCTACAAAAACCACCTTACCACATTATGTTTAGTCTTTGTGTACAAAATCCATCTTCCTAGACCATCCCAATGCTATCTGACTAATTTTTCCATTTAACAAGGGTACTACTGCAAATGAACTTCCCTTTCCGTTCTTTTTAAAGATCTCCAACCTGACGGCTTAAAAAATTCTGACTTTTGAAGTTATTATTCAATCTATACCTGTTTTAGGAGGTGTGATGCAAAATATTTGACCCCAAACTGGTAATGTCCATTATACTGACCAACAACATGAAGTAAGGTGAAGGAGTAAGAAGAAAGAAGACTTGAACTAGCGGTATGAAGACACAAAATTCTCAACTCAAAATATTTTCATGAAGATCATAGGGAACATGAAATATGTAGTGTTATTCCTTCAACACTACATTCAACTCATAAACCATTCTATCCACCGTTTTTCAAAAACACCTCAAACCAACCACTCTATCGTCAGAAGGAATTCCGCCATTGTCTGGGTTCTCAGAGTATACAAATTGTGGAATGGAAATCTTGGCATCTTGTCGCCAGGAAAACGTCTTGAAAAATTGAAAGTGTAGTGTAGTCAAGTTAAATATAAAAGTAAGGAAGCTGGATCGAGGAGACGCAGACAAGCTTAGATTTATAGGAACGAATTGGGCTATCGTTGGAATTTGCCGACTTTATGATAGTTGTAGCTCAGAACCTCCTGGACCACTTTTGTGAAGGTTCTACCACGACAAGGTTAACCGTTTGGTCGCCATACACACAGACGATCATGCACTTTGTGAAGTCTTAGGAATTTGTGACGCATTCAGGACGTCACAAAGTCTTTTTGGCCCATGGATTTCTAACGACCAAACGGCTGAACTTTTCGGGGTATCACCGTCACAAAATTTCGGAGGTCAACGGCTACAACAAATCAAAAATTCAAACGGTGTCCTGGTTTATGGAATTCACCATGTGGTAAATTACAACTACAGCGCCCTCATCAGAACTAACGTGCCTTTAAAACCAGAAAAGGCTGTCTCAAAACCACAGACAATAAAGCCCCAACTTACATGGTATAATTGCGGTTTTCTTTTAAAAAAAAATCTGACTCGAAAGTCTGCAGAAAAGAATAAAAAAATGGAATCAAGTTTGTTCGTATGCGAGTCATGTGTGTAGTCAGGGCAGATCGTCTGCTGACCATAAATTTAATCACTTTATGTTAAAGCCCTCATATAAGGAAACTCACATCCTGCTTCATTCCTGTCTCTCCATGTCCCCAAACATAATTTATGAACACACTAATCAGCCCCGTCTTTTCATGAGCACTAATACATATTTATTACAGTTAAACATGATGTCTGGGTCGTCATAATCATAATCATGCAAAAATTAAAATATCTACTCACTTTTTACCTTCCATTAATTTACATTTACAATTTTTCTCTAAGGGTCAAATACAATGGTAAGACTGATTGCACTGGTTTTTCTTTGAACTTTTCTGCCATGACATTACGTCCCTTGGACACGACACGACACGACAGATATCCCAATTGACATGGAAATTAGTGACTCCGACGTTTAAGGCTTAAAAAGAGGACAACGTTACGTTGTGATGTAAAAGCCAACACAATTCGGCAACTTTTCTACTAGGTAGGCTCATACTGTTCAAAAAAAAATCAAGGATGATTCAATTTCTTTAGCAAGCTGAAATTTTAGTCCATACCGAGCTTACCTTGTAAGTAAACGTTGTCAATTTATGCCTAACCTGACTGATCATAATCTTTGCGTGATAAAAATCAGATTTGCATTAGAATGATTGAAAATTGAAGCAAATAATGGACAACGGTCATTTTTTTTTGCAAACTTTGATAAGTCATATAAGGGATTCACAAAGACGCGATGCCGCCATGGCAGACATGTCTGTCTGTGCCGAACCCTATAAAATTGCAATCATTTCAACTGGTCATGTCATCAAGCACAAATTAAATGATACAAGTTTAACATATTAGTTTTATCATCCTACTACTAGTTCTACTACGACTACAGGGTGGTGCATAAATCGGTTGGCCATTTTCCAAGATTACGGGGTTACTAGTGTGCACATGTGAGTTAGGATGCGTACGCGCACATAATACGCAGCCTTAAGGTCATTGTTTTGAATTTAGCGTGAGATATATGGATGACTGTGTCATAAAACTTTTATTGAACTATGGCCTGAGATTTTGATGGTTTCTAAACCACCCTTCCACCATTAATTCACTTCTCATAAGGAATAATGGAGTTAAATTTGCATTTGGATTACAACCAAGCCGTCCGGTTATTTGCATGCAATAAAATAAAGTATGAAGGTCCCAAATGCATAAGAAGAAAAGAAAAAAAGTGAACGGGTGAGATTAGAAAAATTGTCTGTCTTGTCTTTGTGACAAGTCTGACTCTAGACTCATTTCTCACTTTTTCATCTGTGCAAATAATACAAAATTACTACAACTAAACAGATAAGACAGAAGCACCATCCATATGTACGTACATATGCAGGATTCTTATAAAGAAAAAAGCAGTCAGTCAGTCACTAGTCACCTTCAACCCATTCTGTTTAGTATTATTATTTATTTTGAAAGAAATTACCACCAATAAATCCAGTCCTTGTTCAAATAAATTATCATTTTTAGGGAATTCAGGATGACAAGAGGGTGGACGGACTTTCTCTTTTTTTGGGAAATGGAATTTAACATTGAATTGCTGTGTGTAAGGAAGGATTAATTTCAGTGATGTCCTTTCTCAGGTCATATCAAATGTCACGTCGGTGGTCCCGCTAGTCCCATTTGTTATCTAATAAACCACTTTAGAATTTATCTAAGGTTCATATTACTAATTATTCCATTATTATGTACTTTAGCAGTCTGAATCCACTCCCACCATCATTCTTTATTTTCCATGTCATATTATACTCATAGGAATAACCGAATCCAGAGGTCAGAATATAAACTTGTCACATTTTATCAATTTAAAAAATATAATTCAGGGTAGTTAATATCAAATAATTCCAAAATATACATACATAATTTGGATTATACATACATTCTTGTGTAGAAATATGCAAAATGATTGAAAATGACTGTAACATAAGATGAAAGAGTGACCCTGTGACAAGTCATAAACTACACGACATAAATGGGTTAAATGGGTAATGTTTTTGGTAATGGTAAGAACAGCAGCAAAAATGGTAGCAACAAACACGAATAGGTATATTCGGGGTAAGAAATTGGATAAGAGGAAGTTATTTTACTATGCCACTGTGTTTCAAAGGTTTTCGGGTTAGTTCAAGGGAATATGTTGAGTAAATGTCGATGTTAAGTCAGATTGACTTTTTTTTCTTACTTCTTCAGTTTGAAGATGAAGTCGGGAGACAAGACAAGACGCAAGGATGGAAAGGATATTTCGGTGTCTCCATGGATTCGACCAAATTGAACAATGTTGTTAACCCATTGGCTACCAAAAAAAACCCACCCTGAATACTGTACATTGTAAGAACGTAGATTTTATGTTTTTGTTTAATACTTTATTTCATTACGAATCCGACGACGAAACGACGACGAAGACGACGAGAACGAACCTACCTGAGTTGGACTATGTACTCCTTTATGTACCTCAAGAAGAAAAAAAAAGATCCCATATGTACATGAAGAATGCATAGGTAATAATGACTTTTGTTTTGAGGGTTTGTGAAGTGTTTTCTTTCCTTCAGAGTTTTTTTTTCGGCACGAGAAGTAAAAGAGAAGGACCCTTAGGAGGACCACCTGAAAAATGTTACGAGGCAGACATATAAATCAGACGGAGTCCGAGTCCTTATGAAAATACCTTCCTACAACTTTTTCATCTTCTAAACTCAAAACCCTTAAGAAAAAGTCCAAGTCCAAATCCAAATCCATAGTACCCCTTGAAGGGCCCCACCGGGTCCTCATATTCTCACAAATCCCTTTATGAACAACCTCAAACTCAGGTACATTTTATTCGAATCCTAAGGAATGTGCCGTGCCGTCCCGTGCGATGGCCCACACCAAAAAATGAAAAAGAGTGCCGAATCCGATTACAAAATATGGAGGGAAATTACTCGGAAAATTTTCAGTAGTGTTGTTCCGTTCTTCAAGGTTATCACTTAATTATTCAAATTGGACACAAATTTGACAAAAATTCTTCCGGAATGCTTGGTAATGTCAAAAGACTGCAATTTAGCAGTCAAATATATTCTTAGCCGCTAAGGTTACATGATTTCTAAGGGTTTCTAAGTTTTCTGAATTCTGAAACTGCATACCACAGTTGGAGGCTTAGTTTCTCGTATAAAGTAGGCGATAAGCTCTCATTTGACTCCACTTGAAAGTTAAAGCAGTTTATTTTTAAAAAGTTGCTGCTGACCAGTGGCCTTAATTTGATAGTTGAAGACGAGATTCGTAAGAGGCCGTTACTTATGTCGCCATTAGCCTTGAATGAAGAGGTGGTGAAAAAAGGGGCCACATAGTAGTTTAGGTTTTTTCCTAAGGAAACATAATTGGTGACTCCCTGTCATTCTTTGAATGTCTTAAGGACTGGACATAAAATGTGATCGTCATTGGATTGGATTGTCGGGAGAGCCCTTAGCAATTAAGACATCCTGAGGACTTGAGCAGTTTGAAGAAGAGCCCTTGAAAGTTTGGACGTACGTAACTGTGGAAGACTATTTGTCCGTTCATAAGAAAGCATGTAAGGGAAATGAATGAAGAAGACGAAGGCTCTTTTGGAGCTGTGACCTGAACAGAGACCCTACCTGAAGTCTCCTCAAAGATAAGTAGTCTCACAACAATAGAGACTTCAGAAGAAGAAACACAATTCATTGGAACTTTCCTTGCTACAATTTTATTTATGTATTTTTCCCTTTTTCGGAAACTCTTCTGACAGAGTCAGTGACAAATATCTGGGTAAATACATAAATACATCTAACAGGCTAACGTACTCAAGGATAACCTCTTTTCACCATTTCAGCTCCTTCATTTCATTCTGAAAGCTATCCATGGAAGCGGCAACCAATCAAACGGATTCACCATTCAAAGTGTCAGGTGACGATCAAGACGTCCGCGTCCGTCCATTCTTTTCAAATAACATAATGTGACTTTTATCCTTTCCCCTCAAAATCAAACGTTTTAACCCAGCTCAACTGTTTGAAGAACTCCCGGCTTATTTACATCACTATTGTGTCATCCTAAGTCAAATGAGCCGGATCGCAAATCTCAACAATATTTCCTAAATTTGAATAGTTATGGCTCAATTTACGTTCAATCGAACAAAATCAAGATTGCAATCAAACCTAATCCTGGTGAAAACAATATAAAAAATGTAGGTAATTCATTATATTTTTTGGAAAAATTGAGACACCCCGTAGTTTTATTTGGTGGTACACCCTGTACACATATCCTGATGGAATTATGTTTCGGGATCTCGATATTTCTTGAACTTGCGAGATATCCTGCATTTTTACGTGCTACACCCCATGACAGTATCGACTATTATTTCGACGAATTCCAATCTTGTCCCTCCAAAATGCGCCAAATATATCACAATTCTTGTTACTTATTGAAAAATGAAGACAGAACGTTTAAAACGATTGTTTTCCGTGCCGTAGCAGAACTAGAAGAAAAGTGTCCTTGACGTTGATAGAAGAAAACTTTTAGGAGTTTTTGTTGACGATGGATTTTGGTCACGTCATGGCGTCGTCAGTCCTCATCGTCGTACATTGTTGTCGGTGATTTAAAAGTTTAAGTGCTTATGGACGTAGAACATATTTTAATAGTGAATGACTTGACTATTCCCAATTTCCCACGTTGCGTTGTACGTACGGACGTGAATGATTACTATTAAACCAATAAAACACTTGATTCCCTAATTTGCACTACGTACGCGTACACGTGGACGGACGATCAAAAACGGTTTCACTCGGACGACGCGACGTGTTGACAAAGACAAAAAACTTTCACCATAGAAATTAAATTAAATAAATGCATGTTTGGAAGAGATGATCAAAGCCAAGTCATGAAACAAAATACAAGTAATAGTAATGGGACAGTCAAAGTCCAAGTAGTTGATTCAGTCAGAGACAGATCAAATCAAACACTCAACTCCAATCACAAAAACTTGGCTAGTATTCCTATTCCCACAACACCCACACAAATCCACTAATTACGTTCATCTTTGTTTGATTGCTAATAGAAAATGGTACAAGAAAAAGTTGTTGATTTATTTTTTCTAAGGAATCTTGGTAATGTCGTCAATAATTGCGTAAATTCAAATTTAAATTTAGAATATACGTCCCTGGTTTTCCCAGGAATTCCTGGAAACCGCACCTACTATTTTATTCATAGTCTAATAATCTATGTAAATATTTTGTTCTGACTTTGGAAAATATGACTCTAATTACTCGTGCAATTCAACGTCTAACAATAGTGCACATTAATTGACGCTTGCCAGTAAAACATGTGCATGGTCAAGTTTTCGTAACGATTTTTTATGAAGCATTATATTGGTGCATGTAAGAAAGGTATCCCTAGCAGTAGGGAAATACTCTACGTAGAATCTCATTTTATTTAGGGGCATTGATCAGGGTTTCTTTGCTTAACTGTGTGCAGCATGGACTAGCACAATACCATGGATTCGTGTCAACTTTCCCCAATTTTGCCGAATTTTAATATTTTGGATTAATTTCATTCACGACCCCTTGAAAGATTTTGTATTTTTAATTGAAAAAATTTGAAATATTTCACGTTCTTGAAAGATATCCGAAAATACAGGTAAGGATTGATATATTTGGGTTACCCGGAACATTTCATGTTGAGATAGTTAGGAGGTTAATAGAAAAATGAAAGGGTTTGAGGAATGGGTGTGAAGTGTAGGATTGGTTAAATGACAGAGAATTGCCGGAGTCGGAAGAGACACTGATTGAAATGATTGAGGGATGGTTAATCCGTAGAATAGATGATTATTTGAGGATGGATGAAGATCACCCTAGAGACATACTGGATAGAAAGAATGATCTGTGAAGAGAAATGACGGGTCGGAGCAAAAGGTTACAAAGGTAAAAACAGAGGAGATTCTCTCTTTTTTCTTCTTAACAAATGATGTCGAGAGTGTGGAGAGATGTTTCACCATTTGTCATACACACAAAAAAATGGACCAAGCCAAAGAGCCGAGTCATCTCTGATCAGACATTACCTTTAAGTTTTTCGACCTGGTCTGGCCTGGGTCTGATGGATTTCACTGGAATCCATGTGACATGATTTTCCCTTCTTCAAACATTCCCGCCGATCCCTCATCTCATTTCCCAATCCTTCTTAACACATTAGTCTGTCATTTTCTGAAGAACATTGTCTCCTCAGCGGCACATCATCAACTAAGGAATCGTAGGATTCAAAAGCTTACCTCTCTTATCAAAATCCTACATAATATCCCCAACACTCTCCCAAATGACCTTTCCAACCTTTCAAGACGGTTCAGAAATATTTGAAACCAGCATCCACTTATTGTCACTCCCTCTATCGGTCAAATGTTTTGTGTCCCTCAAACCTACACCAATATTGATTCGGCCTTTGACCATGTCATTTAAATTCCCACGATTAACATACTACGCATTACTCATTATTTCGGCTAATTAGGTCAATACACGGTGGTTCGAAACCAATTATTGGCACAGGACAAATGTAAGCAAGTCCATTGCAGCATGATGGTATGGTTGGCCCATTCTGTCCCGCTGTGTTGGGGTTCGATTCCTCGGACTTGCAGTCACGGTGGTTGCTTCAAAGAGGTTTTTCCACTGGTTTTTCCTACTACTAGAAGGTACCTACGTTGTACGTCTCTAGGCCAAATGGAAAGAAACCCAAAACTACGCGATGATGTTTGATTCGGCCTCAGCGGCTATGTCAATTAATGTGTGTATTTTTTTACAGGAGAAATGTATATCTCTCTCTTTAAGAAGGTCACCCCGAAGATTAGAAGTGAAAAGGTTATGAACGACGAGAAGATAGTAAATAGAAGAATGTGACCCTGGTGGTGAGAAGAAAACGTAGGTTGTCGGTGCGATGGTGACTACTTAAACAGTAAAGGTGAAACAATCCTACCCCATCGAGTACAATGATTTGTTCCTCACTTCTTGACCGAAGCGAGGGATCCACCACATTTTTACACTCCATGGTGGATCTCACCTCTTCTCCTTACTACTTTTCGGCACATCATGACGGATTTTTTAAAATTCAACTCACAATCTATTTCCTCCAACAACCAAGATCAACACACAACACAGACAGTACTCAAAAAAACATTCAATTTTAATTCGATTCACAGCAGTGGGAGGACCTGATGAATTTCCCCCATCCGAGCGGTCATCAGGAGGTCTAACCTTGTGGTGGTTAAAATTAGTAAACTCACTAGCTCTCTATGTTTCCGCGTGCGCGTCAAAGAAAATAGAATGAACCTAAGGCCCGACCCGTATAATGGATAATATGGAAATGTTAAACTTGAAAAGAAATAAACCAAACCTTGTTAGCAACACTAACATGACTTGCTAACAAGATCCTGACTCAACACAACAACATCCGTCCAAATCCATTCCAGTTTTTGGATTTCTCCGCCTCTTTTACCTTCCGTGACCTTGACACCAGGATCAAATCAAACCGTATATAGTTATATAGATTTTCATATTTATCCAATCTGGGTTGGATAGGTCGGAAAATATAGTGCATTTCCCGCTAAGTACGACATGAACACCATATCTGCTCAAGACTACTCGTGTGGTCCTTCGAACCGGAAGAGCGATTCAGAATGCATTCACCGATTGATACAAGGATCAAATCAAACCGTTATTTATCGAATCTGGGTAGGATAGGTCGGAAACTGTAGCATTTTCCGCTAAGGCTACGACATAAACGTCATATCTGCTCAAGATTACTGTGGTCCATGGTCCTTCGAACCGGATGAGCAAAATCTACATTAAAAATGCATTGAATGATTGATACCCGCTAAAATTTCCTGGTTAAATATATAATGTAATATAGACCTTTGTCCAGATTGCTATCAATTTGACCTATGGAATGAACCCATAGTAGCAATGGCGGATTTTTTTTAGAAAAATCGTTTTGAACCAACAACATTTACATGCGGGACCAAGTATCGAATCGACTATTATGCTAGAACGAGCAAACTAAGCCTCAATTACAATTACATGTGTAAACCTGGGCGTTGTTGTTAATATCCGTTGTTATTGAATCGGGTCCGCCGCCACTGCCAACTGCACCGAAGACTGACAAGGGAAGAACATGATTGATCATTCCATTCCCTCACATTCAATTTGAATTGAATGTTGAAGAGTGATGATTTCAATGTTAACTCAACGTTCCCTAGACTAGACATGTTGTATTATGTATTATAAGTTGAAGGACTCAACTACCCGGATTAACTCGTTGACCACGGACGTCCATCAATTCATCCGTCAAATATTAATATTATATTTATCCACACGATTCATTCCATTCAACTGTGCAGTCAACTCAGTCACAATTAGCTCTCGTTAGCAGTTTCCTCGCGTTATTTCATCCCAAAACATTATGAGTACTTTTCCTGAATGGAAATTCACGCCAGGATGGACGGACGCGGACTGATTATATTCAATTATTTCTATATGTATGTTCAGGGTACGCCAAAAATCCAACAGTTAACAATATAAAGGCAGTCGCACTAATGTGGTAAAAATGGTAAAATAAAAAAGGATTAGTTTTGACCCACCCTGTTCGTTACATAATTAGAAGAGACCGGATATATGAATTATACATGTGATGAGTGGTAGTGCCTAAGACCAAGACCCTGACTGTGTATTATGTGGTCCTAATCCGTTGTTGTGCGGAGATAAGGTATAGACAGATGATTTGCAAGCCTCAATTCAATTAGCCTGGGCTTTATTATAATCACAATCCAAGAGTGACATATTTCAGAGTCATTCTCTGAGTCTGAAGAGGGCAAGGACTGGGGATAAATCCAGTGGAGTGCAGATTTTTAAGGTCAAATGGATAAATTGAAGGGCACTGCGAGCAAACTCGGACATTCCATTCATATTTCTAACATTAGTCTCAAACTCAAGTTAAAAAACATGTATAAATGTTATTTTTAAAATATCCAAATTATGTCATCACATTTGACATTTGGTTCAAGTATGTGGCTTTTTTTATTCACCTATTTTCCTGTGGATTTGATTTAGATTGATGAACAAATGACAACCTTGCAATTATTCCCATACACTCCCACTACTTTCTCCGTACGAGTTAACGGAGAAAGCAGGAAGAATACCCAGACTCAATTCAAACTGAGGTTGAAATTAGCCACCCGGCATCAAACTGGTCATTTACGGTGTGCGGAGTCTAAGAAAATACCGTTGATGAGTGTTATAATCCAGATATACTATCTATCTTGAGTTGTGCGATGACAAAATTCGGATATCACATATCACTTATGTATGTCAAATGATGGCTTATCCTCCATTTTATTTTAACAAAGGAGAAAGCCCCCAGCCGTGCTATATATGTTTAGAATTCGTTTCATTTTGTTGAATGCATTATCGCACTATTACCACACTGTACACAGTGCCTTGTTATAACCATTACATACTGGACAAACTCGTGGTATACGAGATTTCAACCCAATTAAGGCACTTTGCTGATTTCTGAAAGCGAAAGTGGGAAAAACCCAAGGTAAAAATCTCATATTATAGGAGAAGTTTCCATCCCTGACGTATAATGCAAATTGCGAAAAAAAAATCTTCCAATAAATTTCAGACGCATTAATAGGACTCAAGAAAATATCCGCCACCGATACATGTTTGAAATGGAGAGAAATATAGACATTAGGGAATGGCATCTTTTTGGTTATTTGTTGTATATAATAAAATGAAATATTTTGAATAAGAAATTCCAGGAATGGATTGAAGAGTGGTTGCGATTAGATATTTATTGTTAGAGAAAATAAATGCAGTATGATTTTGAGGTCTTGACTCGGACATAGATTGGAGTGACTGTGACTCTGACTCTGACTCTGTTCTCTAATGTCTCTAACCCGTTTCCGTCTCCCTTGTCCTCACTAATGTAACGCGTGTAAAGTTGTTAAGTCAACAATACACACGGCTTTTGTCCAAACACACACACACACAAATACCTGAGCTATTATAGAATATATAAGATATACATTTCTATACACATACATAGTTGATATGAAAGGAAGATAGAACCTAACATCCCTAGAGGTGCACTATCGTCAAAAGTTAATTTAACTCTAACTGGTTTTCCAGGAAGACTCGTAAGTGCAGAGTACAGTACAGGTGCTCTGAGGTTCAATATGGATGTACGTGGGCAACCACTTTAACCAACTAATTGAACAGGGACATTCTTCCATTTAAGGAAAATTACATTTTTTTAAATTTCACTTCTCAAAATTCAATGACACACTTATTTTCATTTTCATCCGTCTATTTTGACCTCATCATCATACTGAGAAAAATTAATTGTAAGAAAGCTAAACCGCAAGTTCTGGCGGCACATACATCTTGTTATTTGGACTGTGAATAAGTAGACTTTTCTCCACTCTAGTGTTTCTCTACTACTAGGGGTACCTATCATAAGTATATTTGCAATATATTTGTTTTGAAGTTGCTTTTCTCGACTTGTTCATACTATTAGGGGTACCTGAACTTGCAAGACTGAAATGCAACGGAATGTCTACGCCAAACGTATCTGGCGATGTTTGGCAATGCGTATTGGCGAATTTTTCAACAAATGACACACCTGAGACGACATGGGTGGCAAGAATTTAGTCGTAGCAATTGTCAAATCCACCCAGTCATCAAAAACGCTTTAGTACCGGTAATAATTCCAAAATACATTAAAACCAATTAGTCCAAAATGACCTACCTTTGAATCTGGTGACCTTTTTTTACCTTCCGAACATTGAAAAGTTAATACATTGGAACATGAGGAGAAGCCGTGAAAATGAATTCGTCGTAGTAAAAACTACGGTGATAGGAAAGAGATAATGCATGGTAATAATCAGGAAGAGTAGACAAGGTGATTTCCTTTTCCGGGAGGTCTCACTGCTGTCTCCCGTAACAACCAAATCAAA
>JAQFYE010004003.1:0-14150 GCA_034694305.1 Protaphorura glebata
AGTTTGATTCAGAGATCTTTTGCTCTCCAATTAGTTAATCGTTACCCTAATTCTATCAACAAGAATTGATTAAATTAAGGAAAGTAATTCAAGGAGCGTGTAGGCCAGTCGGAACACACTGGACCGGTACGACGGTAATATACTAAGCTCGTCTAATGAAAACAGCACGTATTTGCTATTGCCACAGGGCTTGCGGCAAAGAAAAGAAATGCTGCCAAATTCTCTACGACTGTGTACAGGGTGGGTCATACACTAATAGAGAATTTTAAAGCGCAGGATTTGTGTTATTTTTGGTTTGTCTTGGATTAATTAGTTTCACCTCACAATTTCTGTCGCCACTGTATTATCAATGACTTTTCTTCCTTGGCCTTTGACAGATAACGTTCAAAATTCAACTTGAGGAGTTAATGGTAGTTATGAACCACCTTATACACTATAAAAAAAGCACTACTCGGCTGACTCCTAGAATTTTTATTCCTTGGAGCGAGTGGTTTCTACTATAATTCCCTATTTCTACCACTGATGTTGTCCCCGATTTTCTGAAGGATACGATGTAACTTGAGATCCGTGCACCGCACCGCCGGAAACTTTTTCTGTCGAACTGTCCGCCTTCCTAATTGGGATTATGAGTAAAATGTTCTGCAGTAGATAGTTCGGTTATCCCGCATTACAATGAAGCCGAAACCTCACCTTTTCCACACATTTGTCTAGGTTAGATTTTCTCATTACTTCTCTTCACTAAGTCTAATAATCACCTTCTGTATACACCATTCTGTGCACTTTCGTATTACGTATAAACCTTGTCGAACTTCTACAAGACAAGTTATCTTTAGAAGAAAGTGACAACTCTCACTTGTCCAACTGGAAAGATTTCATATAGTAGTTTTACCATCTGATAATTCAGACTCAAGCGACTTTCTCTCCAAAATGATACTTTTGTGACATACATAAACTACTTTCGGTTAACAATGTGAAGATAAACTTGACACGCTGACACGACAAAATATGTTCACAAGAATGCCAAATTCTAATGAAAAATCAATAGGTGAGTTCAGGGTAGGTCAACCAACTGGCTGAAACCAGATTTAATGAACTAATTCTATATCCATGTTAATAACTCAGAACGTTGGACATTCTGAGTTGGAAAACAAGATGTCACCCTTGCATGGTGAACTTGGTTCGTTAAACTCTGTAAAACTTAACTGAAATAAATTTTGCCGATATATATTTGTCCACACGCAAAACATTTGCAATTCTGCCTGCACGGGATCAAATGTTAAATAAGCAATGCTGAGAGCAACATGCAAATGGATAGGCAATTTTATAATCTTCATATGATCGAATAAATACAATTCTATTATTTCACTCATAAATCATGTACTGCACCGAGCAAATGCCTACGATCCTTGTCATAATATCTATCAATGTCTGTCTGAGGTATTTTAACCCTCTCCATAACGGAGTAAGAGATGTCTCTGTACCATTATTCAATCGAACCGACTGTTCGTCGGAACTATCGTATAGAAAATAATTACAAGTGTGTAATTTTATTTGTGAAAAAAAATCACATCAAATTGTCATATTCGATCACGCTAGGTTTTAACGGCAGAAGGGGGTACAAACCTTATGGCTATGGCAAAATGTACGCCGTTGAATGTCCCTCAATTTTTGATATGTTGTGGCCTTGCGATCCTGAACAACTTTTGTGAAGGTCCTACCCAAAAAGTCTTACCGTTTGTGTGCTAAAATACACAGGTTGGCATGCGTGAAGCCCTGGAGTGACTTTTACTTTCACTTTCACTCAACAGCATGGCGCATGCCCATCTGTGTATTTTAGCGACCAAACAGTTAGACGATTGGGATATAGAACCTTCTCAAAAGTTGTTCAGGACCCAAAGGGCTACAACATATCAAAGATCGAGGGAATTATAACCGCGTACATAGGTTTGTGCCCCCTTCTTAGCTGGAACAATTTACTTTAATACTTTATTGGTGACCTTCAAACTCTCGTACAATTAGAATTAATTTTAATGCTGAGATAAAACTCGTAGTAACATTTACAATACAAAAAATCGTTTTCTTTTCTTTCGAGAAACGTTCCCGTATTGACAGTTTCTACCCTGTGAAAACACGTTTGCATTTAGGAGTTGCATTTGGGAGTGCGGAAAACTTATTTCTATGATGACTACTAAAAGGATCTCCACTAAAAAGGGCGACACTAACAAGACATGGATGGAAATTCTACATTGAAGATTCAGTTTCAAGTTACAGCTTAAGAGTCTTCTTCTACTAGCCAGTAAAACTAGAAGAGGATGTGGGATGTGGATTTAGTAATGGAAAAGACGGTTGAAAATGAATGGGATGCCTCGGTGGAAATGTGACAAGCTTTCCTCAAAAAGTTGGAATGCAAGGAATATATTGATGCACAACCGGTGTATATTTATATTTGAGCTTAAAAGACGCACGCAGACTTCTACACAGAAGGTCTTTTTTATTGTATACCTTTTCCCTGTCGTCCTCGGAACTTTGTATAAGTAGGTCGTTCTCCTTTATTGCTTTTGTAAGTCTTCCCACTCAGCATCCAGAATGTTTTTGGGTTTAAGGATTTCCTTCCAAACTTAATTCAAAGGAATTACCGGCGAGATTCCCCGACAATACCATTGCACATTCCACTGCTGACAACTCTATCCTAAAAACTTGTAGTACTCGTACTCTACTTTCACCACCACCAACGACGATATATTTTAGATCAATGACATGTGGTACGATAGAAAACATATCATTCCATGCTGTTCGTGTGTAATATTTCATGCGGTTACCAAATCTTCAGATAAGTATGGTCATCAATATAAAAGTTGGACTGTAGTATAAACGAATAGAACCATAGTATCCCAATTAGTCAACATTTGTTTATAGAAAATAGGGAAATATCACAGAAATGAACTCAATTGCTGTGTGCCGATTGTAGTTCGATATATATTTAAGGTTATTGCACTGGGATGAATAGTAAACGATTATTTCAATCTCCTGAATGGAATGTATAGAGCAAAGGATAACAGAGCTATGTGATCGATAGCCCATAGCCTGTTCACCGATCTCG
Organism: Protaphorura glebata; assembly: GCA_034694305.1. Classification (NCBI taxonomy): domain Eukaryota; kingdom Metazoa; phylum Arthropoda; class Collembola; order Poduromorpha; family Onychiuridae; genus Protaphorura; species Protaphorura glebata. Next base: position 3,101 of record JAQFYE010004003.1, read on the forward strand.
ATCCACAATGGAATGATGGAAAACTTTCACTCCCCACTACTTATTTGAACAGATATCGTCTTTTGTATTGGATTTCGTTTTCGATGGATAACTTTCTTCCATAAGGGCGGACTGAAGTTGGAGCAGTACTTTCCGAAATATTTTATGGTCAAAATCAGAAGCTCCTTCTACTAGTAGCTGGTACCTACTGTCACTGGGTGAAATTCCTGCATTTTGAATCTAGTTATGTAGCAAAGTCTAAAAAGTTTACCTTTCCAATATTCTCATAGCGCCTGAGGGGAATACTGTATGAAATTTTGTAATAAATTATATATTATTGGAATTTTTACTGTACTACAAAATGACAAGGGAGCTTATTGAGACGATTACTCAGACTCGTGGCACTTTTTACGACATATCCGAATGAGACCGCACTATTCGTGATAGATTTCATTCAGTAAGTTGTTCATTACCCAAAATACAATTATAAATGCGTTAGCATGCTACTGATTTCTGACGGCACATGTACAAACAGCCTTACGTTAAACTGGGTGATAAAGCTCCACATAGCGAGAAGAACATTCGAAATTGTATAATAGTAAAGTGCTGTCTTCATGAATACGTGCTACGAGAACAACTGATTTGTCACAAGAATTCCAATATATCCTGGCTTGAACCCCAAAGTATATCGAAAACGATTGGCTTGCTCAACAATTTGATATCTATGTATTCTTGATGCGACACTCAATCTACGTTGTTTGAAAGAGCGAAAGTATGTCCACTTACATGAATTGATAAAAACCGGTTAAAATTTTATGTTTGAGAATACTTTTAAAAATTTAAGACCTTGCCGCGTTGTCGTCGGTAAGTAAGAATGCTCGTAAAACATTTGTGAACGATCGCCGCTTTTCTGACATAAGTAAATTCTGAAGGATATGATTAAACTGGACATGTGGGATGTGAAAGACAGACATTGACTTTCACTCAACTTTCACTTTTTGAGATTCTGTAATATGAAGTTTTATTTCATAGTTTTATTTCAATATACGGAAACGACGGGCTCAACCATGCGTGAATGTACCCGTACACGTGCGTACAATACTATACTCTTGAAAAGTTTTGTTGAAACTCAGAAAAGGTGGAGTGAAAGTCTACAAGAACAGACAGGAGAACTGTCATAATATTATTCCGTTCTCAATCATACATACACACTTTCACTCACAAAACTAACATTTGGAATGTAAGGCAGGACAAGCAGAGCTGTAGCAAAGGCAGGACATCTGCCAATTTCCTCCATTATCATCTCCAATTTTATGTCGATTTTCTCTCGTGCCTTGTAAAATGAAAGTTGATATTTGTATTTTGTCCTGTTGTTTGTTACTAGACCGGACGAATTTCTTATAGTCGTAGCATGTCAAATCAAACTCCCACAGTATATTAGTAGAAATTTTCCCCTTGCTGACTCGATATATTGCACCGGAGGTCAATTTAAGACATGGTTTGATTACTGTCCTAAGGTAGATTTTCTGTACTTCAGTATCCTCGACAATGGTGACTTTCCTGATTCCAAATTGAAAGCTAAATCCTACTTCTACTTTACTCTACAACGCACGAGTGTATCATTTCTAGTAGTCAGCCGTCTGCTTTTTTTTATTGAATTATACTTGGAATAGAGGTTTACATTGACTGCACATGGGCCTGAACATCTCTTTCTTGAAATGCCAGGATATTCTAAAATTTTACCACCGCAGCCAGCCCATCAATTAATACTTGATACTCCGTCAAATCTACCTGCATTTTGTACCCACTACGGAACATACTTTTTTGTATTAATTCAGAAGTATGAGCAAGCTTGTATAGTCCCTCTTTCCACTGTTGTAGCCAAAAGTACTTGACATCGTGTCATGTGTCGTGTCGAATCTGACTAGCTAACTGTAACACAATTCCAGTATGCAGAGTTAACCAGCGACTGAATCTATTTAAATGTGCATTTGTATGGTACATTCAATGCATATATACTCCCAAATGCGGTGGTGAAGTTCGTTTTTCAAAATTTTGAAGTTTTTACGGCGATTCAGACGGAATATCATGAAAAAACGGCTGAAAAATGCCGAAGACCCTATTTTTTATTTTCTACTTCGCACTGCGCGCAAACGCGCTTTCAGATGTACGTGAAATGTGGTGTCTGAGATCCCTTTTAAGATTATCTTTCCAAAGAGATATTCCACTTGCTTTGTACCTATACTGGTTCTTGAGATAGAGGGAGGACAATACATTTTCGAGTTTTATAAGTAAATTAAGTTCTAAAACGTCTAAACTGATCAGCAGTGCTGTTAACTAGTGAACTTTACAAATTGTCTTTGTGAGTCTAAAATAACTTATAGTTAGGTTGAAAAAATTGCCAAAATAGATATGGCGAACAGTACGGCATGGCGTTTGGAATAGAATTGATAGCATCAACGGTTCCAAGGAAAGCTTTCTCTTCATGCGAAAGGACGCTCAGTTCTTGGAACCAAGATAAGAATAAAATAAGATTGAACTGAAGGAACTATTCCAAAAAGAGTACGGGAAAATCAACGACGTGAAGAGCGTGGTTGGCTTCCACTTGACTTATTAAAGCCGTTTTCACTTTTTTTCAAATAATGTGATTGTGATTTCAAATCCAATAAAACTGTAAAGCAAGAGTACTCCTGGGAACGCACCGAACTGCGAAATTTGAAATTTCGAGTGCCCATTGAATCATCCCTTTAACCTAGTTCACCACTTCAATATGCGTCGGAAATAGCACTGCGAATAGAATAAAAGAAATTTCTTCCTGTATTGAAAAGACAATATTACTTCTTCGTGGATGTCCTAATCAATTTTGGGTTTAAATTCAATTTATTCTCTTCCTTACTATCTAGACTGCTTACTCAATCATAATTTTACTTCCAATGCTAAAACTCACGTGGTGGATTTTATCTGCACAGATAATACGGCTTTCTTAAAGTTTTCCAAAATCAAAATGCAAATTTGTCAAAATTAACAGTCAAATTATCGATATTGTATAATATGTGTAGTAGTGATGTCGCAAATCTAGTCAATTTGCAAATTGACCGACCTAGTCATTTACCGGAGACCTAAATTTGCAAATTGGATGACTCTGTCATTTACCAGACTTAATTTGTACCTTAACCAACTCATTCATTTGCCAGAATTACTATTTTGCATATTTTTCAAAATTGACTTACTTGGTGATTTACCAGTCTTTAATGGCTGACTTAGTCACTTGCGAGAAGTCATTTTATAAATAGGTTTATAAATCAAACACGTTCATATATCAGTCTTAGTCAATTTGCACAATGAGACTGAGTCTATTTGCATAATGACTGACTAAGTCATTTACCAGACTCAGTCAATTGCAACTGGACTGACTCCGTCATTTGCCAGACTTAGTCAATTTGCGTTCTCTTTAACATATTTGTATCTACTTTCATTTATTTCAGACATTCCTCCATCCAGATCTGACTTTTTGTCGCCTAAAATATGGCGAACATTTTAGTCTGTTTGATCTAACTTAAATATTACAATAGTTTCAAGTTTTGCTATGAAACTAAAGAAAACCGCAAGACTGAAATAGGACGAACAACTGGTGGACTGCATGTGGTGGATGAGTGCGAAGAAAAGAAATAAAAAATGATTCAGAATGAAAGGAGTCATTTCCTGTTCCATGCATTGGTAAGCTGGGACAACCCATTTGCCATTTACAGAACGTCCACAATGTTCAAAGATAATGTAAATGTACCTAGTTCAGTGGCCGATTTATCAAGGCGGAATGAGTCTGGAGTTTTCTCTCGATGAGTGGTTTCAGAAAAAACGTTCCACTGTTTTTGCACATATTCAGCCTGGCATGGCACAAGAGAAAGTATGTGATGTGTCGAGGGCACTCAGTTAAATCCGGTCTTTTGTATTATTGGTACGGAACTGTAGTAGATTCTGTGTTGTCCTCAAGTATTTGAATTCATGAATTTTGTATTTTACGTTTGCTAGCCTCTATGTTTTATTCATTAACATACTACCTATTTTATATCGAGATATCGGTAGTTGCTTCCAGGAGAGCACTCGATGTAATGTTCAAGATTTAGACAGTTCGTTTAAAATAATGGTGCGGGCAGCCCTTGCCTCTTCGCTATTGTTTAGAGTCGTCTCCTTCATAAGGACAGGAAGTTGTTTTAAAGAGGTTTTCCTCCAATGGAACAGCTATATTTTCCTATTGCTTTGCGTAACCTCTTTAGACTTACTCAGTGGAAATCTAAGACCAATTCTCTCTGCCAGTGACTTTTCTTCGAATCTCAATTGTGCTCGTCGTACTGAACATTTATTCTCCAGAAATCCAACAAAATTATTTTTCAAAAACCCGTTCAAAATATAATTAAATAGTTCATACCTAAAATCTATTTGCTTTCGGCTCAGATTCTGATCAATCTGGTTTCAATAGTCCTTGTAAATATTTGATGTCCAATGCGATGATACAGAAATGGCTGACTTCAATTCCTTTCCGTGAGGTCCTGTAATTCCGAAATTCTAAGAGTTGTCTTTAGCACATCAGCATCTCGGAATGCATTCTTTTTAAGAGTTTTGCCTAGTGCGGTCGGTAACTAAACAAGTGGATACGAGATATGAGAAAGTCCAAACAATCACTTAAAACTCATTAATTTCCGCCACATCCATTAAAGAACAAGTAGTTTTTCACTCAAAACACAATGCTAACATCTGAGCTGCTGAAAGGTAAACGTTTGTATTTTATTTCAAATTGTTAATTTCTTGCTGAATATAATTTATCATGAAAAAGTTAGTCCAGTAGGGAACTACGTTATCAGTCATAATAAATTCTTTACCAGGAAATTTATATACATGAAAAACCCAGATCAAACCAGAACCCAAAGAGAGAGTTTAAGATCAGACATGCTAAGCAAAGACATGATGTGTTTGTAGATTGAATTTTTATTCGTTTCTACCTTACGATTTCATGTTTAGTAAAATCGGGACACCTGAAACGAATGACTATGAACGTTTTAGACTGAGTTCTATAAGAAATTGGTTTTCATTGCAAGATTTCTATGAATAATATATTCCAAACGTACGAGCTCTGTCTTAAAAAAAAACTTTAATTTGAGGAAACCGAAAAGTTTTCTACTCGTCAAACCCTACCAGTGGCAGTACTCTGGACTCCGTCATGGTCGGATTACCATTTATCAGTAATAACCTCAAGATTTCTCTTTGAAATAGTAGTATGAATAAATTGGCAAGTGAATGCTCTCTCCTTCATCTTCCTTTGAAGAACTGTTTGCAGTGCTTTAAAGGGAATTCTCATATGTATATGTATTATGTGTATGTTAAGGGGCGTCATACAAAGTAAGAAGGACAGAATATTTCAAAGTTTTTATACATTATCGCATTTATAATCCATTTCTCAAAAAGCATGCATGTAACGTGTCAACCATATTTTGTGCCAAATGTCTCGTTCTTTCATTGCGGTCGTTATGGCAGGCCGCCAGGGAAAACTCTTCTTTATGAAGAATATGAGCTTTGGTTACATCGTTGAGTGAAAAATGTACATACGTACTTAGTAATATAAGTACATACTTTTTATTGCCAACACACAAGGATTTACAAGATCTAGGCCGGAAGACAATCCCATATCCATGCGACACCGAATCACGGTTGAGAAATTTCTTAAGATAATGTGACCCATTATCTTAAGAAATTTCTGATTCTAAATTACTAGGGCAGGCTTAGAACTTGACAGCAATGATGCAGTGATATCTCAATCTTGGTGTAAATAATGTTGACCTTTCACCAGAGAAAGAAAACGGCATAATTTAAACGTTAGAACGTCTATGGTACTAGACCATGAATGTGACATGACCTTACCCATGGCATTACAATGTATGTTGGGAATAATTTCTCTTAACCTGTACGGCAGGGTTGGGAGCTTTCTCCTTAGTAAAAATAGACGACAAGCCATCATTCCACTTAAGAATGTGCGATATATGGATTCTACAAATCAGGATAGATACGAAGTCCAAAATATACCTGCGAGTAGGAATAATAATTCGACGTTTAGAGACGCGGGGTGGGATAACTTGTAGAAATTGTTACAAACAGCGCTTTTTTTAGCACGCCTTTGCAAAAACCATAAGTCGTATCCAATACTATATAGCTTATCATAATTTGTTTTTATCGGAAGAGTCATGTCTGGATTTCAATCTCCTATCGATCATTGGAGTTTCCATGTTGGTTGAATTCAATTCTGTTGTCATTCGAGAACATTTTATCATTTCATGCTGGGAAACACACGGACGAATTGGAGAGGGAGATCTTATAACGGAGATATACTTTTCTCAACAGGACGTATCGAAAAGGGAATTCAAACGTCGGAAGTAAAAGCCAAGAGACGCACAAAAAAAAGTTTCGGGGTTGGATAAAGTCTCTAAGTTCGCTCTTTGTCAACCTCGAAAAAGTAGAATTTATTTGATAGAAAAAAGAAAGATATTGCGAGTGCGAGCGTGATGTGCCGTGCCGTGCAGTCGGCGCAATATTCTAGTCGGAAGAAACTTTAGGAATCATGAATCGTAGGAGACTACTAAAAACATGTGGTCCTACTTGAAGAGTGACAATAAATTGTCCACATCTACTAAACTGCACAGACTGCACTCGTGCAGCAAAAAAATTGAGAAGGTCAAGAACTGGTCTTAAATTAAATCTTTCAGAAAAGTCTGTGCATTAAGCGTCCAGAATTCCTTGTTTTTTTTACGGTCTTCACTTTTCTGACACTCAAATATTAAATATATCTATTCCCGTGAAAAGAGAGGACTATTCTTGAATAGTTCTAGTCTGGACAAGAAATGAAAGGTCAAGTGCGCGCCCAATGATTGGATTTAAAATTCGGTGCCTATTTCAGTACACTAAAGGTTTTCTGCAAATAAGTACGTGGAAATCTGGACTTTACCTGTTGATAACAGTGCGGGTAATATATTGCCTCTGACTCTTGGGTTTTCTCACAATCATTTGCTGACTTCGGCACAGTTTAGTTGTACCATGTGCTAGTACACGTCAAAGGAACACAGTGTGTGACTCAGAACAAGGTCTCGTTAGCATATAATGAAATTTCCAGGCATTTTTAATTTATGGATTGGGGGAAGTTCAATGGGTTCAACTAACGGATCAGAATTCGTTACTTGGAGGAAGAACAAACTAATACAGGATGGTAAACGACGAAGAACTCGTTTGAAGCTTTTATTCTGCAAATTAAACTAAAATCGTTTTAAAAATCTATTAATTAAGTTTGTGTTTGCTTTTCTTTTGTTTTTAACTCAACTTTATTTAATATTATCATATTCTATGTCTAACGCTTCTGGGCCACCGTGCGCGCGTGTATGCTAATATTTGATATTTGCATGTGGTAAAAACAAATGAACATACAGACACCATTCACGATCCACAAATACATACAAAAGGAATAAATTGTAGATTCCGTTGAAACAAAGGACCGTAGAGTGTAATACAATGAGATGAAATGAACGTCGAAATTCATTTATTTGGACCACGTCTTTCCGCATGCACAAGTCCGTTCGACTTGTCTGGCTAGCAAGGAACAAATACTAAATTTACTTAATCCTTTAATTATGTATGCGAATCTAGTACTATTCTAGCAAACAAGACCAGAATACGTGTCACTATTCAAGACCAGAAATTGCCGGAAAAGGACTAGTGCTCACAAAATCTTTTCAATAAATCAGGCACTTAATTTTCCACACTGTACGCTGTGTTCGAAAGCTCTTGTTATTTTCTACAAAATTCTGAATCCCTCGAGAGACACTTAGGATACTCAGCCCGCTAATTAATTTCTCAGAAAAAGTACTCATTTATTTATTGGTACAGCTTTTGTAAAATTGTTTTCTCTGGATGTTCGCTTTCGCCTCCAAAAGCGTGTGATTTAATTTGATGTTTCATTGACATTCGCAATACGGTACGACCAAATATCTGGACAATTTTGGTGAGAGAACTGGTGCGGGCGTACACTTTGCGTTTGAATGAGATTTTCCAATCAGATTTCAATTTTCAGCTTAGAACGAATTTTTTACTTCAAAATTCTGACGTACTTGCATAAACAGTCAAGGTCAATCGTAAAATTCTCCACATCGGATATTTGAAGTTTAACCTCAATTCTTATTTTTTGAAGAGGCCTGCCGTGCCATCGGTTTATACACATTTCTTTACCAGATCACGTTCGAACTGACCCTATTTCTCTGGAACACGAACTTCCGAAGTTTGCTTAGTTGGACGGTGGGTTGTTCTGAATTTGTATTCAACAAGCATTTTGAATTTCAAACCAAACTCGAGCTTACCTGGAGTAAATAATTGGTTAATTGAGCAAGCTATGCCGTGACCGAAAGACTGCATTTTCCAACTCTACTTGTGAATATTAACACTATCATTACAACTACCAATTCAATTTCTGCAGATACCAAAGGATCATAAAATTGGATTAAAGAGAATTCTACTCCCATCACGTAAAGTGAGGAATGCCCGAAAGCTAAGGCATGTTGTTACGAACCATTATTACAATAAACTATTTTCGAATATATAATTGTAATATTGAAGACAAAGTAGGATTTTTAGGATTTACCATTCTATTTTCTGCAATGCCAACCCGAATGGAACCGAACACCGCATTGAAATTATTTCTGTTTAATTCCTCAAAGTCATCACTTGAAATGCGTTGAAAATTTTGGCGACTGTAATTCCTAATCTCTAATAGGTATTTCGCTAAGCAATCTGTTCTCTCATATATAATATATTCATCATTAAAAATATTATAAGAAACTGAGAATATGATCGTGTACCTAAATAGTGTTTGCAAAAATTTTCTGTCGAGGAAGTATCGCCTTATTCCTAGGAATGGAATTTCTGGAATTAAATTCTGAAGGTATAAGTCTTTGGAAATTAAAGTAATATTCATAATGCAACCTAACGGAAGATCAGAGACGCTCTTGAAATATGGATCAAGTCTCTTTGAAGGCCTAAGTAGTTTCTATCAAGTAGAATACACATTCCATACGCATATTTTGTGCGACATTCTGGAATCCGAATGCCTTCGCCTTGAGGAAGTTATTTTTCAAATAAGAGCTTCAGTTTTAATCAGACTACATGATCCTCAGAAAACCCTAGCGTTATACACAGAATCTAGATTGAATCAATCTTCCGTACGATTTACTAACTCTAACTCTGTAATATTTGACAAGCCTATGTCGTGGGCCAGAGGTCAAACGCTTGTATAGTTTGAAGTAATTTTTTTTCAAAATTATAATCTGTGGTATAATGTTTCCGCGAAAGAATTTTAGTTTCCGTTAGTTCTTCCACCACTCGCATTTCTTCAACTAGTAGTACGGTACGTAACTTCTATCGGACAATCAAACCTGACCACATAATTAATGAGTGTACTTATAAAAATATTTCGACTTCCTTTGAAGACCAACTGATGCATTTTCCGGTGTGTCAATCCGATATTGTGGTTTCTGGGAAAAGAGTGGAAGAAGGTCACATCAGCCCATTGTACAAAAAATTATGTGTGAATTTGAAGATAAGATTTTGAGATTCAAACAAAAACTACATCACGGATCCTGGCATTATCTATTCAATCAAATATTTTAGAGTTTCATCACTTGACGACAGATTTGACTTCTTGCCTGCGACAACTTTCAGTCCTTCTAACCCTTGTTTTCTTACACTGAGAATTCAGTTTCACAATTCAGACTAGAGAAAAGAGCGAAGTAAAGGGCAACTACAGGAACGCCCTTTCCTTGTAATTATATCGCCTTTCTGCACAGTTAATCTTTTGTACACACTGTTCATTTCAAAGCACACACGACATGTTCAGACTTGTATGAAAACAAAGGATGAATTTAATTTATACTGCTTTGGAACTCTAAAACTTTCATAACAAATTAAACTCCCTTCATATGACTGTCGACTGTCACCAGAGAGAGTTCTCTTTTCTATTTCACGAGAACTTATTTGACATCTGTCCTTCACGTTAGTTCTAGTTCAAAATTTCTTTACACCTGCCTCCTTATCTTATGAGAGAACTTTTTATTAAATTACGAGATAAACGTTCAGTATTTCATACTCATACCAAAAGTATTAATTTGCAATCCTTTCTGCAGTCATCTAATTTGTCTATTATTGTCTAAGAATTTATTAAAACTGGTTCTAACAAAAGTTAATTGGTTTAAGCAAAACATTAATTGGTATTGCCATTAATGGGGTATTTTTCCCTGATAACGAGTGAGCATTTCATCAGAACTGTGTGAAAATCCAGCGAAGAACTTCTTTAGAGCTACCATAACATATAGTGAAACCGTTCTTGAAACTTCCAATAATGTTATGATATTTATAAGAAAATAAATTTGTAGTTAATCACGGAAAGGTTGCTGCAAAATGACTGCCTTCGAGTTCCTTTGAAGCTCATATTGATTCTTTGAAACTAATTGGAAAGAGGTTGTTTGTAAAACAAAACCAGAGAACGAATGCTATAGAGCATGAAATTTGTTCTACTTCTGAAGTTCCAATATTTCCTTTCAGTTTGAACCCAAAGCAAATGCAAAGCAAATAGTTTTTGACAGGCAGAGGTTTCCTATCTCAAGATTTGTTTTCATCTCCTGTCAAAAAACATAACAGACACAGTGCCCCGTTCTGGCGGGGGAGGAAGCAAGACTAAAGTGGGTTAGTATTGAATAGAATAAATTCAATCAAAAACTTTTCCAATTACCTCTCAGTCACCGGCTTGTCCGTCTCTAATAAACGGAATTATGAAATAATTCCCGCTCTTGTGGATTGAGGCAGAAAGTTTTACTACTTTGGTTGCAAATAATTACTCACACAAATCAATAATCAAATCCGAAGCAAATTTTGTTTGAATAGAACTAGTGGTCCTCACAAACATTTTCTTGTTAAGGAGGCACGGGACCGATTTTGCATACGAATTTGCATGCATTCTTGGGGTCAAGAAAAATGACTCACCTGGCCG
>JAQFYE010004004.1:0-14142 GCA_034694305.1 Protaphorura glebata
GGGGGGCGGGGGGGTATTAGGTGTCCAGCAGGGGTGAAGTGAAGGAGGTAGCTTAGCATACCAATGCCTGATCATAAGCGATAATACCAATACCAGTAGAAGTTCTGTTGTGGAACATTAGAAGACCCACTGAAATTAAGCGATACAGAATATAAATCCTCACCTTAGGCACCAGTTCAGAAACTGTTTGTAAATAGAAACACAGATTTTGGGAGTAGAATATGTAGATATATCTGAATATCTCATATTCCATCGTGCTCGACGTTTACGTTTACTATTACCAGTTCAGAAACTGTTTGTAAATAGAAACCCAGATTTTGGGAGTATAATATGTATAAATATCTGAATATCTCATATTCCGTCATCCTCGCTCGTGCTCGACGTTTACTATTACTATATTATTTGATATCCGAGATTGAAGACCGAAAACAACCTAGTAATTTCCTGCGAGGTTAAATTGGGGGTTCTTAAACTCAGAACTTCTAACGTTATAGATAGAGAGATTTCCATTCCCAAATATCCTTCATCGACATGGTTTTATGATTCTCTCGACATTTGAAGACTATTTTATCGTTCTAGATAGAAAACCAAAAAACTATAGCATAGCTTTGAGTTTCAAGTTTCAGTAGGTTTGCTGAAATGACTTATATGATTTCAGGACCATGTGATCTAGATTTAGCTGGCTTCGACTTCTGATTCTCAATCTCAAACGTACGATAAATTTTCGCATTTAATTTGCAAGTCGTTGAAGGACAAATGACCTAATTCTGCTTTCCACGATTTGAAATCTCGTATGTACGCCTCTAAACTCCCGAGTGATGGGAAAGTTGTTGAACAAATAATGTTTTCTACAAACTAACTACAAAGGAAAATTGAGTTGTGCTCTTGTGCTCCGAGCTCGAACTTCCGCGTCTTCTAATATTCATGATGAAAATTAACCAGATTTCGCTGACTACTGAGAATTCGTTAATGAGAACTAAATTAATGGAAAATGTAAACATGTTTTCTCTCAAATTGCCTGACTTACGAACGAGTCCCACATTCTATGGCCGCGCTGCGTCGGCTGCGTTCTCCTTTTTCGGAATCTTGAAAAATAATTCAGACGGTGATACACGAAATTGGATTGAGAGATGGAAAAATTGCACAGCTAAAGTTTCTGTTATCTGTTCTGTATCATTATTATCATTATTGTTAGATTTCAACTGTTCACTTAGATGAATCTTGTGGCGCAGGTGTTTTCTTTTACGTTGGAATGTAATCCGTCCACTACAATTTGTGTGAGCCATACTAGTAATGTAATAAACGGAACGCAATATTACTTATTACCCACTTTAGCCTGGTGGGTTTGTCACTGAATCGAACCCCCATAAGAAACGACATGTAACGACAATAGATGGTAACATCCATCCAGAGGGTATGTACACCCAATTCGGTAGGGTCTGATTCTGATTCAGTAGCCAATCTGCAATGAATTTATTGGTTCGGTTTTAGGTAAGAGCTTTGGACAACGGTCTAAAGAAACGATTAGAAAAGAAAAAAAACTGACGTATAATTTTTGCTTGCAAATGAAAACAGAAATATTATCGAAATATTCGACGGGGGCGTGCTCGCAGCAAATACATATTCGCTGTATGGATATTTTGATTTTCGGAAATATGATAATGATACTGCTAACTCTGCAAATAATAATTAAAGTATTGAGAGTGTTACTATTGTTGAACGGATGGTTTTGCAAATTGTACTTGAGGTGTAAATCTTTGTGAGGTCCATCTTTAAAGTCGGAATCTCCGACACCTGCTGATACATCGATTTAACACTTCAAATGTTTGTGGTGTAATCCAATCCAATCCATTGTGACTGTGATAGCTAAAACCTGCGTACAACGTATTTTTGACTATCGTTCTGAAATCGTGCATTTAATTTGACAGAATGAGTTTAAGCAGTTTAACCTAACACTGGAGGCAGCATATGACCTCGTTGGAGAGTCCTAAGTAACATTCCTCGTTGGTTCATTCCGAATTTGGAATGCAAACCCGAATTAGAAAGCCACGATGTCAAGCCAAGCCAAGGGCATCAGACATGTCCTTAATTAAAAATGTTGGAATCCGAGGTTGAGATTAGGACAGGCAAGAGGCAAACAGGACTTATATTCAGTTCATCAGAACCTAAGGAGCTAAAGTATTAATTACAATTAATGCGAAAAGCATGTTTATGATGATTGAATTAATTATGTTGCACACACAAGCGCGGTTGAAAGGCGGTACGATACTACATAGTACTTTATGAGATTCATGACTAACGCTTAGTTCTGCACTGGGTGAATCGAAGAATAACTTGTCTGAATTAAATTAATCATTTTTGTAGTACAGTCTGTCTACCAAGGGGTAAAAGTTTGGCTTTACAGAGTGTAAGTCTTGAGCGCATTTTATGAAACATTCATGACAAGACTTTTGCTTGCGAAGTGCAAATAGCAAATGGCAAATCTGACTTGTGGTGACCCTAATCTTTCTCATCGTTCAATTATTAAACAATTCATTCGGGGAAAAGGATTTGGATGGATTTATTCTCAGCTTCATATGGCGCAGGGTGTTAGTCTGCAAGTTGCAAGCAATCAATCCCTCCATGCGTCGTCTGTTCGAATGGTGTAATAATTCTGAGTACTTTGGGATCTATAGATTGTTCGATTTTTATGTGAGTTTTGGGGCATGGGTAACTTAATCCACCAAAATGTAGGTAATACTTTTATGAACTATAAAATTCTGAGGGCTCAGTTCAATTCAGTTGAATTGGATAGTGTCTGTAGGGTGTGGTTTTATTGTACACTTCCGCAAGGGTTTATTTTTGTATCCTGTCACCTGTCATTGTGTCATCCTCCTGTGGTCCCATGTTGTATTATGTAGTACAGACGCCGCCGATAATGGATCGGTAGTTTAAGTAAATTGGTACATGTTTGTCTAGTCTTAAAAATACTCAAGTTATGAATGAATACGAATACGTTGGGTTGGTTCGAATGTGTATTTGTGCAAAGCGGAGAGTGTTATTTTTTGGCTAAAAGGAAAGGAAATATCCGTGGCGTGGGTGTATTGCAATTTGCAAGCTATATAGGTGTAATTCATTTATACTATACTATCTTGTATTTGTATCTTCCTTTCCTTTTCAATGGTAAATGACTGCGGGACGGCAAAACGCAAAAGCTCTTAGTCTTAATAAGGTTTTCGTAGGAGAAATTAAAAGAATTTGCCTGGTTAGATAGATAAGATCAGAAAGTATCTTGAGTCAAAAGTCGAGCGTGGGCAAGTGAGCACGACAATAATTCGCTAATCTTAGAACAATGGAATACACAAATTCTCTCTCTGGCATTTTTGGTTAGGTGGGAAGTAAGGTCGAAGGTGGAGGATAGGAAATTTTGCTTTACACAATGGTTTCTGCTATTTCTTGACAATCCTGTCCTGTCCTGTGAATAATGTAACCATTACCTAACATAACCTAATTGGAACGTGTAGATGTTATCGTAGAAGTTATTCTTACCACTATACCTCTTCAGCTTTTAGCTTTTATCGTGAGTAAGGAACGATCGTTGAATTAAATTGGACGTATTAAAGCAATGCCATTTTGGAGGAGAAAGCTTTTTTAAAGGTGTCTAACTTACATGGCGGTTCATAATTTTTTAGTACTCCACACCTGGTTGGTACTGTTCAACATGGGGTTGATAACAAGAAAAAGCAAATTATCTGAGAAGAGATTTTAAGGCTTAATATTCATTCCTGCAGGTCAAGGACAGGTTGGACAACAAACTAGCACGGAGATTTACCTGTAGTTTTTTGGCCTGACCTTGTCAGTTCGCCTGACCGTTACCGTTCTGCTTTTCCGTTCAGTCTGAAAATTTGCATGACGGTTCCGAATAATGCCATGAGGGTGGGTGGGTGGGTCACTTGCTTATAAAAATGGCAGAGTCTGAAAGGTTTCACTCGAAAAAAAAATTAACTTCTGAAGTCATACTGAAAAAGGGTTTCAGTTCACTAGACAACCACTATTTACACCGAGTACTCTACTCTGACCGAAGGTCAAAATTCTATATGTTCAAGTCGTCGATTTTAAAATGTATGGACTGCACATGCGGATTTTGAAACTTTTAGAGAAATTGAAAGGAGGTCACAAACAACACAATTTCAGTGACAAGATTAATTTAATTGGAAATGAATTCAGAATCTTGCCTCGGAATAAACCACTTGCCCCAGAAAGAAACTTTTTTAATGTCTCATACCACTTCAACATATAGTTTGTTGTCCAACCATCCTTAATGAGTTGAAGAGAAAAATATCTCTACTAGATTCTAAATAAAATTCGTATATACAAAATATATATCTCATTGGTTTCTGTCAACCTATGGGTTACTGGGCCAGGGAGGGGTAACAAATACTGATACGACTATTCTGAACTACCCTGCGCCCTGTAGTATGTACCTCTTCTGCGAGTCGCGACAATTTTGTTTCTTCTCATTTTTCAATGCATATTTAACAACGAGGATGGGAAATTGAAATTGGAAACGTCGAAACGTTAGCTCTTATATTTAGTTGTGAATAAATAAAGCCCTGACTGAATTAAATTAGAAAAGCTCTGAAACTTAAGTCGAATTGAATTCAAGATTTTGTCTTGTTCTCTTCTTGATAAGAAATGAAGCAGAATTAAGGAATCCTGGTTCCATACAAATCGTAGACATAATAGGAAAGTTTCTGTAAGGAATGGGAAAGTTTGATGGTAAGGAAAGGTCACCGTGGGCGGGCGGATACTGATTTGTAGGAACGAAGGAAAGTAGAAATGAATTCTTTATTTGATTTCGATGGAAAATTGTTTTTCTTTGGAAGGAAATGTCGTTAGTCGTCTCTAAATTTGGAAATAATGAATAAATAGTACGTAGTAATCGAATTGAAATAACTTGGTAAAACTTGACTGTTGTTATTTTTACAGGACAACAGTCTCATGGAAGTATTTTCGCCAAACTCTGAGTGCAATTCATCCAATCAGCTCTGGGTTGGAGGCAATGGGTAAGTTTGTTTTCAATGTTTATTCAGCTTAATATTTACTGTTAATCGTAAAATTCGTCGAAATAATTTTCATAGGTTTTCCATTCTACTTTGAACTCGTGGTATTTTCCCTCAATGCTGTAATGAAAGACAAAGTATCCAAGTTTTACACGATAGGCATAAAATGTTTTCAATATCTCGTGTAGGTGTTTGCCACTAGTAATTTTTTGTCTTTCGGCACGAATCGTGTCCAAAGTCCAAGAGTATTACCTGGTACGTAAGTAATAAAGTAATACTGTAAATCTGATTTCATTTTCTAGCTCTCAAGTCAACCATTGACCTTACCTGTAATGACTACATCTCCAACTTTGAGTTCGATGTATTCACGAGGTAAGATATTATTTTGAGTTTGGATGCACTTTCTATGTGGTGATGTTTTTAGCCGAAAATGTTTATATTTCGTATTTAAGAAATAATAAATAAATGTGTGAGCTTATGTAAGCTAACATTACGTTACATACACATCACAAATAGTACTAATCCGTCTCATTCCAGGCTTTTCCAGCCTTGGTCAACGCTTCTTCGGAATTGGCAAATTCTGGCTGTCACACATCCAGGATACGTCGCCTTCCTAACATATGATGAAGTCAAAGCAAGACTGCAAAAATATATTACGAAACCGGGAAGGTAATTTTACTTGCTGTACTCAAGATTTGGTTGCATAATGTTATGTTGTGCTGGGGTTTTCTAATATTCTTATGTTCTTTGTAAATTTGACAGTTATGTCTTTCGGTTAAGTTGTACCAGACTGGGTCAGTGGGCCATAGGATACGTAACAAGTGATGGAAACATTCTACAGACAATTCCTCAAAATAAATCGTTGTGCCAAGCCCTCCTTGACGGTTTCCGGGAGGGATTGTAAGTGGCCTAAACGTTACACAAATTATTCGAAGAAATTTAATCGTAATTAAATTTCATTATGGTTCATTTCATTCGGTAATTGGGCGGGCATTCCATTTGTTTAGTCTTGGCCAGTGTTTATTCCATTTAACTTCAAAGGGGAAACTGCTATACACTAACGAAGTTTTGTGCGTCATTACTCCTAAAGCTTTTAAAACTAGCGAATCTAACGCAAGCTACCTTTTTTGTTGTTTACATTCAGTTAATTATTCGATACTCTACAATTACAATTCGAGGTCTTTGCTCTTACTGAATGAAAGGTACAAAATACGATCCGAAATTAATTTCTTCTCGATTTTTTCAGCTACTTATATCCTGACGGGCGGAATGTAAACCCAGACCTGTCGTCCGCGGTTCAGCTGACGCCGGAAGACCATGTAAAAGTAACTCAGGAACAGTACGAGCTTTACTGTGAGATGGGGTCGACGTTTCAATTGTGTAAAATATGTGCCGAGAATGATAAAGATATTCGTATTGAACCCTGTGGGCACCTCCTATGCACTCCGTGTCTTACTTCGTGGCAGGTTGGTTTTGTACACATTTATAAACTCGTTATAATCTCTCATTAAATCTAATTATTAGATAATTGTTAATTCATTTAGTAGTTTATTCTGATTATACAACAATTTAGTTCCAGATTTGATTAAGGTTAAAGTTGTTTAAGTTTACTCATATCTGGGTTATCAGAATGAAGCCGATGTGTTTTCGTCTTCTAATGAATCGGAAAAATTATTGCTCACGGGGACTACGGACAAGTATATTATGGATTAGAACTATCTAAAAATATTTATCACAGTTACGTGTGTGTTGTAAACATTTATTCGTACTTCTTTTGTTGACGATATAAGTTATGTACCAGAATCCGGTCTTGAGTCGAGTCGTAAATTTCCAAAACTATACCATGCGGTAGTATGTGTTCATTTTACACGAAAAAATTGTGATTTTTCTAATCCATTCGTTGAATACGTTGAATGTTTGCTCGCAAAGACTCGGATGAAGCTACGTCGTCAAATACATGAAAATGAAGAGCTGTAATGTAAAAAAAAATTATGCTGAGTTTGGCCGTCAAACGAGTTTTCGCAGATTGTGTTGATTTTTTGTTTTCTGCACAGCTGGAGTCGTCAAACTAAATCTTTGTTTCTTTGACAGGAGTCGGAAGGCCAAGGATGCCCCTTTTGTCGTGCAGAAATTAAAGGAACCGAGTCAATTGTTGTGGTAATTTTGTTAAACTTTGTCGTAATAAATATATAGTCGTGCGACAACATGTTTGGTTTTCTAAAGTTTCTTAAACTTACATTTTTGATTTGCTCAGGATGCGTTTGACCCCCGTCGTCAACATAAAGCCAGCTCAACAGGGAATTTGGTTGATCTGGACGAAGATGATGAGGTAGAACAGAATCAGCTTCAGCACTCAGCTGTGATCACATCTTCTTGATGTTCATATTTTGATTTTTCTTTACCTGCAAGTTCTATTGTGATGTCGTGTAGGGGTCTTGTTATTGTTCAGTCGTAGTAGCAGTTGATGTTTTTGAAATGGCATGCCTACTTACAGTTACAGTGACTGCCGAGTGCACATGTTAGAACCAGTGTTTATTTGTCCATACCTGAACTCCTGAGAGTTTTTACCGCTTTTTGCGTTGCCCCTTCAGAGCAGCCTGGCCCAACTGAACCCATTTCAGCTAATGTCGCATTTATTGTCGCTGGGGTAAAATGAAGGTTCTCGATCAGTGGTGAAAACCGAATAACTTGCGGCAAATGAAGAGTTAAAAATTCAGAAGAGGAATTGACCGAAATAGAAATTCGTCGTGTTTTTTTGGGGGTTCGATTCAAATTAAATGGTTCTTTGTCTAAATGCAAAGGTATCTCGTCTAGATTCTCTGGATGATAATCTTAGTTGATCCAACGCGCTTTTTCAAACAGTTAAATTAAAATTTGCATTTATCATTCCAGAATTCTTAGTCCGATTGAGGGATACGTTTCTTTGATAGCGATTTGATGATTGGGTCTCGCTGCTCTGCCTTATTTCATTTTATTTGCGATTTACAATCAGAATAACTCAACAGCAATATCCAAGGGTTTTGATTAAATATAATGTAAACATTTCCTATATCTTTTTCAGATAGTTATTCTCATTTTCTACAGTTCAAAACAACATATTGAAATGTGGACTTTTGTAAAGTTTTTTTCTGGTCGTTGCCACGTGATGATCTCGCGAGTAGTTCGAGTGTCCTTTGCAAGGGTTGAAGGGTTAAATAAGAAGGCTTTTATTCTAGGCGAGGAGGTCGGTCTGATCTAATAAAATATCTCATTATTTTACCTGAATTCTCATTTGGTTCGCCTAACGTTAGATTTGAACAGAGCTCTTAAAATATTAGCTTGGACATGGAACCACTTTGTAACGCTTAAATGCGTGGATTGCGCATAACATTTAATTATGATAATCATTAATGCCAGTTTGTGTAATCTAATAGCTCAAATGGTTGTAGATATAAATTCGACGGAAAAACAATAAATGTCGACTATCTATTATTTGCGGCTAATTTTTCAAATTTTAAATCATGAAAATTGTAGTTAAAATCCCACAATATTTCAAATAATGTGTTACCTGAACTCCTATAAATAATTGACTTAATATGTCGAGACCATGAAATTGAACTTCCTACTTGGCGCAGATTTCAACTTGGATTTTCTTGTTGGTAAAACCAAAACCGGCCTCTGTTGGAATTATGGTTCAATTTCTTTTAGTTTGTATGGTAATATTAATTCGAGTTTTTTGGAATCGAGTTCTTCAAATTATTTTCACCCAAAAGCTTTCTAATGTACTTCAAATGTAAGAAAGAGAAGAAAATATTAGGAAATATGTCAAAAAGAGCACGTTGTATCACATCGTGCGCTGAAAGGAGATAAATTCCGAAATGATTTCGTTAGTTACGCAAAAGCCTTAGCCGAGCGCTTGTAATTATTTATCGAGTAATTCGGAATTCTGGTTGGGGCATTTGCTTAATTAACGCTTTCGGATTAAAAAACAAAACTTCAGTATACCCAAGGGAGTAACCCTTGATAGAACACATGAAAAACAAGCTAGATGAATTGGGAATAGAGTTTTCACCTAATCTCGTATATATTTTCAATTTATTCCAACAAAACAATTTCATTACGATTTGTGTTTTAGAGTCGGGTGGTATTCCTAGTAACTACACGGTTGCGTAGTATAAAATACTTCAAGTACGCCTTAATTTTAACTGTCTGGTGATGTTTTGATTCTTTTGCACGTTATTTCTCTGGGCCTTATTGTAAATATGAAGTTACGGTGATTCCGTTCGGTCGTGCTTTAAATTTTTTGTCGATGATGATATGCTCTGCTCGTGACTAAATATGTTGTCCTTTTCTTTAGAAATAATTGCGTTTGCATTCGAGCATCGTTTACTACTATTTTTAAAGTGTTGTCGGAGTATTGTTGTTATTTGTTGGTGGATGAGATGTGATCTCAAGAGATGATTTCCAAATTCCAAGCACCCCCATGTATGTGCCTCTGTAATGTGTAGGATGCAGGGACCTGGAGTAACGTCAACAATTCTTTGCAAGCCCTCGCACTTTCACCACGCTCTGAAACACCTGAGTGCAGAGTAAGACTTCTTTCTTCCTCATCTTACTTTCACTCTTGTTTTATTAATTACAGTAAAACTTCAAATAAAGGTCCCAGCCATTGCTCACGGAAATGCGAAGATCACAATAACTAGAACTCTAGGTATTTGGATTGTAACCCGTTGTCGTATCTAAGAACACACGCTCGTACTTGTTATTTGAAGTTTTACGGTATTCTCGGATTTTTACGAATGTGCTGCACAATGGCTGCGTGTGGTATGGCATAACCGCTGCCTTTCAGTAGACTTGAAATAATCCGAGAGCAAATACGATAAGAAACTGATATGTTTTTGAACCAATCTTGAATTTTATTGCTGTTTTCTCTTATATGTATATTATAAAGCTTTCCAGTTCAGAATTTAGTCGTTAAAAACAAAAATTGTGTTGCAAAAGACAATCCCGACCTCAAAGATTAGGGTTCCGCCCGTTTCGAAAAGAATTTAAGAATTTGAATCGTTTGTAACTGGGACATAATGTTTCGGAAGCGTAATGATTTATTTCTTTACTTTGTCAAGATTATTCCTACGTTTTCTGTAATTATTCACGACATAGATGTATTTCTGAAACTCCAGCGCTTACGGCTGTACAAATATTTGGCAATCAACTTTATTTTGAGCAGAGATAATGTAGATTTTCCGTTTTGCAAAGTAGTCGAGTTTCGAACAGACTCTTGTTTCTCATAAAGTTTGCGAAATTGTAATATAATCTTCAAAGGTTTCCTTGTAGAGCTATGGCGTAATGAATTAGATAGCTCTGAGCTAACCAGATGCGGGAAGATTTTGTAGAACACGAGCATACCTGAATCTGCGCTTCTATAATCATCACATGAGCCACTAAGCATTCATTTACGACTTTTTGTGAAGTTTTCCACGATTAATATGTTCGCTTGTTTCACCTGTCCACAGGCTGATAGTCGGAGCCCAGGAACAACTCCTCGTGCTTCACCCAGAGTCTCAAGGAGAGAGATAGAGCAGCAGCAAAATGTTGCTGACGAACATGAAAGAAAATCTGCTAAAATTCAGAACGATTCCGAAAGTGGGAAACAGCAGCACACCTCTTCAAGGCAGCATCAGCCCAGATCACACGGGGACTTAATTCGAGATGACAATTATATTGTTGGAACGATACCGCCGCCATTACCACCCAGAAAATCATCGCCTTGTCGGACTCCAACTGGCAGTGGCAGTAACGCATCTTCTTCAGGATCCGCTGAAAGTACAACGACGACGAGGTAAGTTTTCTTCGATTGTCACTTTCCGAGCTAAGCGGTTTAGGGATTTGGAGTTTTGAAGGAAAAAGTTTTGTTTTCTTTCTCGGGTTAAACCGTAAAAGTCTGAATGTAGAGTAAACTTACAAGAGACTGGAGGATATTTATGGCAGACAGGCAGATTTATGCCTGGGTTTCTCTTTCTTTTCTTTTCATCTTGTTTTATCTTCCTGATTTGTTTTTTTGCTCCACTTTCACAGCTTTGAATTTATTATTACATTACATACTCTGACACCCTGAGTTCTTTCTCTGAACTGAATTTCCGCCTCGATTTGTTTATCAGGGTGACTGCTGGCAATGATTGTGTTCGACAAGGTGAGGCTCCAAAGTTGGCTCCAAGACCCACACGAAACACAAGTAATGCAAACCTGGTTGACCTAGACAGTGACTCTGATGTAGAGCGCATTTGTTCTCCGAGTGCTTTACTGGATCGAGGTAATTATTTACGGAACTAATTTATTTATAGACAAACTGTCAAAAACATTAAATTTATTACTAAAGTTGTTGTATTTGTATTTTCTCTATTCCAGGTGCAGCTGTTGAGAATGGCTACGATGTTCCTGCCAAAGTCAGAGGTACAATGAAGTCCTCATCCTCTTCCCATGTCCCACAGCAACAGCAGCCAACGAGAAAAGGGCTTCCGGAAAAGCCATCCGCTAACCCTGCGGTCCGAATGCCGCTCTATCACAAGTCCGTGATGTCACAATTGCAGCAACATCAAATTCGTCACCAGTCATGCCCATCCTTACCGAATGCCTCCAACTCTGTCATTTTAGCACTCCCAAAATCATGTCCAACGTCAGCCGCCGTGTCACCAAATTCTAGTCAGCAGTTACTCCTCCACCTGAACCATTCTTCTGGGAATTCTTCAAAAAATAATGCGAGTACGAGTTCAGCCATATCTACAAATACTAGTTCAAATAGCTCAAGACTTCTTCAGCCCGTGCCACGCCATTCTCTCCATCCACAACTTCTGGGCAAAGAAAGAACCCCGTCGTCATGTTTTTCAACCCGCGTTGTTGTGAGTCGGACGCCTACCCCAGTGAGTAGTTCCAGTTGTAGTTCAAGTTCTAGTTCCATTAAGAAACCAAATGCAAATGGAACAAATGCGGGCGCGGTGGGAAGCACTGATAATAAAGCTGTGACTGTTGTAACTGGACTCACTGTGAATGATGGTGATGGGAGTGTTGCTTTAGTTCCACTAACACCTCCTGAAGGTCCCAACTATGAGAATACGTCAGTCCCAGGTGAAAATCCTTTAGAAATTGGAAAGCCAACCACGAACCTCGTTATGCCGTCAACATCGACTCCAGGAAATTTAAGTGACACGGATGAAGTCTCATATGAAAACATGAATATGGACTATATTTCAAAGCTCACGAGTGAAGGTTACCTTCAGGAGCGTGTAATTCGGACACTTGGTATAACTGGAAATGATATTGACATGGCTCGTAATATACTTCATGAATTTGCTCCAAGGGATACATAAATTATAACTACCCTCGCCTCGTTGATTAATTTCATCTTTCAACTTCAACCTTATTTATTAATCTTAAGATGACATGGGTTTAAGAGGCTAGGTGATAATATGATAATTTTTAATTGGAATCGTGCGTTGAGTACCGAATTAGATTGATATCAACTGACGCTGCGGTTCATGAATGATAATGATGATATGAAACAGAATCTAGTCTCGGGCACATTTTCATAAAATACTCGTCTTGTGCGTGGTGTGAGTCCTCACGCCCTATTTTACATGTCTACTAGATACCCTTTTCGAAAGTTATAATCGAGATTCGCAAAGCAATTAATTTACAGATTTTTGACAAATTAAACTTCTTGCATTGTCTGTATTAATAATTTTGTACCATCTTCGTTAGCGACGTGAATTTTGCTGCTGTGCGATGTTATAAGACATTCTAGATTGCCAATTTGTCATGTATCATTAGAAGTAATGTTTTACGCAGGCAGCATACGTTCACCTCAGGTCAGTTCTCATAGCATCGTGTCGCATAGATTGAAACAAGTTACAAATTAATCTGTTGTTTTGTTTACTTTTCTTCTCTTTTATTGCAAGATATGCATTAGTTACTACAAACAACGCAACGGGATTCTTATTGCTAAATTTTAGAAATTCCGTGTCATTCGAAAAGCAGAATAAAATGACTGAGGAGACTGATGAATCAAAGTATTTTTGTATAACCTTTTATCATAGCTTCCGATTTTGTTCAACCGTATGATATTCTAATTACGTTTGATGTTTATGTTTATCCAGTTGACAAGAAATTTCATGAAATTCTTAGAAGTTTGAATAGAACCTAAGATGGTCTTTGTCTACATATAATAATAGTAATAGTTCTATACTGAAATAACGGTTAAAACAGACTTTCCTCGCATGGTCAAACATTTTTGTGACTCTAAATTGAACTAAGAATTAGGAAATGCAATGCTTAATTTTTGAATTGGATTCTTCCCATTTGTACCTCAGACATGAGCAATAAACACGATTTATCTTAAATAAAAAAAAGTGTTGCTCGTTCAGTAGATTCCGAAATTAAATACACACAAAGCATATAATGCAAGCATGCAACGAACCAAGGAAGATGTTAGAAGGGTCATATTTTGCGTATTGCCTGCACTAACGAGGGAAGTACTTAGCGTGCAACTCAACGATCTGACCCAGTCTTTTTTTCTGAAAGATTTGCCCCAATCCCTCAAAAATAACATTTGCTCACTCAACGCTCAAAACTTGACTTTCAATAAATATTTGAAATTTTTGAGAAAAAGTGTCTTTGTTCTCAAGATTTTAGCTCGGGATATCTCATGGAACTTTCACCCAAAACTGATCTCGAGACCCAACATTTTTTCGAAACTCGTTTTTTTAGAAAACCGTTGAAATGTGTGGAATAATAAATTATAAGATGAAAAACGTCATAACTTTGCCTCACTCTGCACTTTTTTCAAAAGAGTTTTGGGTGTTGCGTGAGCTGATGTCATTTTTGAGGGTTTGGGGCAAATGATGGGCAGGTAGGAGAACGGCAGGGGGGTATGTACCAGCCCCGTCAGTGGGGGGTATGTACCGAATGCCCGCTCGCGTTAGCGCGGTCCCCGCGGAGCGGCCGCCGGAGGCCAAAAAAATTTTCACGATAGTTTTAACACTAGATGCATATAGAAGTCGTTTTTACGAGTTTTTGGTGACAGAAAATGGCGCCCAAAATTCACACTAATTAATATAGTGAATTTCAT
>JAQFYE010004005.1:0-14138 GCA_034694305.1 Protaphorura glebata
CATAAGTTAAATGGAAAAGAAAAGGTCTTGCCACCAAGACCAGTGCGATGCATTATGCAGATTAGGTGATCTTTAGGTTGCGTTGACCCTTCACTCACAAATAATTATGTTCTTATGTATCGTTTGAAGAAATTGACACTTTTGAAACTTCCACTGGTTATTTCTTTTACCCCGTGGAAATGAACTGTTCTTGCCAAAGGTGTTTTTTGTATTCTCCAAATACCACACACTCATACATAAGAGATGTGAAAAGGATTTAGCACAGCCGCAGGAGTCCTCTTAGGACTTGAGATTGTCCCAGGGAAGTAGAGCAGAAACCCCATAAAACATTTCATATCCAAACCTCGTCTATGTCATCCACAACATTAGAAAATCTAAACTCTTCTCTCCATCTCATCTCTCTCTATATTACAGAGCTGTTCATGATTAATTACCCAAATATAATTTTAGGTAATAATTATTTATAATTTTCGGTCTGAACTTAATGGGAAATCAAACAATTGTTAAAAACAGTACACAAATAGTGGACGCTTATTCCCAACAAGTTGTGATTTTTCAATAGAATTTTTGAAGGAATTTTCGAGCAACCGTTGGGACTTCAATTCCAGCGATTTACAAAAATATATACGCATATTTGTAACTCAGTTTTAACAGGTATTTGAGTTTCATTTTCACTGAGTCAATAGGAAAGATGAAGTATTATAAACACACACAGACATGCATGCAAAAAGAAGCATCGCTGTGTACATTTTCCGGAGAGAATGCGTTGCGTTTTATTCAGTCTAAGGCAGGATTGAAACCATATGATCCACCCCGTATTAACCCTGTCTCCTCTGTGGTAAACGTAAATCACGGCAAAGTCAAATGACTGCAGCTTGTTGGCTGTCTTCTGGTGACATGACAGCAGTGGTTTGGAAGGTATTAGATACGTACTAAAAACAAAGGGTCTAAAAGATTCTTTCTCCTTAATTAATCCCGTGGAGAAAGTGGATTTTTCTCCAAACATCCTTCATCCTTGTATTTCGTTTCCTTTGATTCTGTTTTCCGTGGTAATGATTTTGCTTGAACTGCACAGGGTAGTAAAAATAAAAAGTGCCCCTCTTATGTGGTATCCTGGTTGTTACTGGGTAAAATGAGGTACACGTCTGGAGGATTTGCCAGATTTGATTTGAAGCTCGGTGTTTATCCTTAGTACTTGTGGAAGCAGTTGTTGCATGTCCAATTCGACTTCTAATATGTGGCAAAAGTATCATCTGAAGTGTACGCTGTAAGTCATAAAATGAATTAAATATATTCGAAGAACTGGCTTTTAAGTTTACGTGGAAGAACAACATCATAAATTCGTAGTATGTTCTCGGGAGTAATTGCAACTTCGCTAAAGAGATACCCCTACATATATCTAATTAGTATAGAGAGTTCAATATCTTGGGCCTTCGTTCTACTGTACAGAATAGAGATTATTCTGTTTTTATTTCGTGATCTTTGGCACTATCTTCATGACTTGACATCGGTTTATTTATATTTTTTAAGATTTCTTAACTTTTTATATGCGGGTCAATTTAATATTTAACAAAAAAATTAAACTTCTCTACCAATTTGAACAATAATTCCATGATGGAGGTTGCCGACCCCAACTCTTAATTCGTTTACATATACGATTATTATGAACTATGAGGTGATTTAAATTTCCAACCTTGTATATTTTCC
Source organism: Protaphorura glebata (assembly GCA_034694305.1). NCBI lineage: Eukaryota > Metazoa > Arthropoda > Collembola > Poduromorpha > Onychiuridae > Protaphorura > Protaphorura glebata. The sequence goes on from JAQFYE010004005.1 coordinate 1,708, forward strand.
ACTAAGACAAAGTGTTTGATTCGGCCTTTGGCTTTATCATTTAACTTCATCATCATCAATTGTGTGGAGAAATCCAGTGAACAGGAGAGATCAATGCTGATTCAGATATTTTATTTTTAATTATGTAGAACTCATTTGCATCCCCAAATCTGAAGCTTGTGCAATCTGTCGAATTTTGGATGCCGGTAATTTTTGCGGGTTACCAAAGTAGTACGACGTGGGCAATTTTCGGGAGGTGGAATTTGTTAGTTTAATTGAAGGTTAGTTTCCTTCAGGGCAACTCCACGTTGTTTGTTGTTTGGCGTCTCGGCCTAACCGGGCGGGTCCGTCTCTGTAGGGGGCATGGGACGGCTATAAGAGGAAGTTTGTTTACTGGGAGATGGGATTATTATTATTAATAATAATTTTTTTTAAGTAAACAAGCGCATGGACCAACCTCTAGGAAGGTGGTTGTCTAGGAATCTTGGTTTCCTTAATGGTTGCAATGGTATGTAATGCTAATGTCCGCCAGATATTTAGAATTCGAAATTGTCGGCTGAAAAACTTTAGTATTTCCGGAAGCGGTCAATGCACGGGCGATTGTGATTTCATGTAGCGGTGAGGGCGGTGGCACATCGGAATAACTTATATATGGAATATATAGAATTATTAGTATTCCGAGAATTGGCATTCAAGTTCAGGGCCAACAACAAAAGCATAAATTCTTAGTAAGACGTCAGGAATCTGTCCGGTTTTGCTAAATACATAACCCTAAAGCTATATAGAGGGATCTCATGCCAACAATTCATTGTTTATGCTTTAGAGATTAGAATTCAGCCAAGGAGACGATAATTGCTCAAAACGTCGTGCGAAAAAAATGAATTCCAATATACTCTCAAACTACCAAGGAAATAGTTTACTAAGTCGAGGAAGGTTGAAATCCTAAATGTTTATTGTAGTCCCAATTACCCTGTGTTGACCCGTACTATTTAAGCTGATTGCACTCGTGACGCGCCGAGTCGACAAGTAAAAGACTCATTTCATATTAATGCCCTCAATACACGGGTAAAGTAGCGGCGATCCTTTACGCCGATGAAATTTACTTTCAGTAGAGAGTGAGTTGCGTTTCCCGTTTTGCTAGAGATATACAACTAAACTCTATTTAATTTAATCTAAGAAATATATTTCCAATCCTATATACATTGTCCACCTGATTGGACCCCGAATATAGCAAAGTAATAACAAATGCCGATACCATCAGCTATGCCTTATCCGCAGGATCCACATTTATTAAACACCTGATTCGAGATTTACCAATCCAATGACGTTCATATATTCAAAGATGCCAACTTACTGATCTAGATGTTCGGACGTCAAGTGAAAATAAGGTGTCGCTACCAATACAATAGAAAAAAGGAAAGGACAGTTCTGCATAATAGCGGAATTGATTTCAAAAGGGCGCCGAGCAATTCCCGTAATGGTCATCACATGTTCCCTTCTCTCGGGTAGTGCCAGATGTAGGACATCTGTAGGATGAATGATCTACTTGACAGAGCCTTCGACTCCTCGCCAAGTAACAAGGACAGTGTTCCCGTAGTGTGACGTTCACAGAGTCAAACTAACCCATCCAACCAGAGTGCGAAACCCAACTCACCGGTCGAGATTATGAGTCTCAAGGGCTATGCCCAACCCTTTAAAGGGGAGACAAATTGCTCACCATCGGCTCTTCTGATCGGACATAATAATAGCGATAAGTGTAGCAACAAAATTTTTGAACCAGCAATTTCCTTCTCAGGCCTATCGCTTCATGTCTATAGAAATCATGCAAACACGGAAAAGATTACAGGGCGAGCTGTTCGCAAATGAACTTTTCGGAACCGAAAACCAATACTACTACTGGGTTGTTTTCGAACATATGACATGTATATTGTCGCCGAAGGTGATCCCGCTAATTCCTGACTTATAATTATTTGCTTATTTTATTTCGGGTTAAATTTTTACTCCCCATCTCATTTCTTCCACTTGAAAGTTTTTATAGATTTTACAAATAAAACTGTTTCCGGTAGCAATAAAACAACTGCAATTAAAAAACTAGACGCGAAATGTATTTGTTAAATAAAATTGTTTTTAATTATGATATTATATGATATGAAATTATGGTGTGACATAACACGGTTGGTTAGCCCTACAAGAATGCTGAATTTTTCGTTTTCTTATCTATTTCAGCCAACAACAAGCTAGTTAGTTTATTTATATTAACTTGACACATATAATTAAGGTAGAATGGACTCTAACCCTACGGTACAAAAAATATGGTACCGATCCACCTAATATCTGAATCTTATAGTTAATCCACCAGTAGGGAAAACATGAAGTAAAGTAAAACGAGTTTACAAAATAAAACGAGAAAATATTTATTTCATTTTTTTTACTTTGTAAGATAAACTAAAATTATTTAAAAAATATGTTAATTATATTCGTCATTGATTTTAACTTGGTATAATTTTGAAATTCTTTTATCATTACTAAAATTTATTAAACTTTGTCATATTTTTGGTTTTTGGTTTACCGGTTATGGAGCACCGTATGTGGATGTTCTAAATCAATGTGACGGTTTTCAGAAATACAGTTTTGTAATTGTGGGCCGCATTTTCGAAATAAATGCCTTTACTGAAATTTAGAAAGGACTTGTCAATTTTGACATAATGTATTACAATTAGCTAGGTATTACCTTTAAATAACCGAATTTCCACCCCGAGATCCTATACCATATACCCTGCGTTTTAGATCCAGCAAGCGATTTCGTCGGCACCATACGGTTGTTCTGGTTCACAGTATACTGCTATCGGTCAGCCGTGCAGAAACAGAAATCAGAAATATCCTTATATTGTTCATTGCATAATGTCAAAATCCTGAGAAAAACAAGTACTATCAAAATTTCAATAAAATAGTTTATTTTAAAAATCTGAACATTTCCGAAGCTGTGAATATTACAGAACCACATTCGTTTCGGTCACACTGTATAACGAATAAATATAAATCTTCGATTTCGGCACAATTCTACCAGAAGAAGAATGCGAATATGATTATTATTATTTTTAGAGTACGATGATATAAACAATCCTGTGCTGATCAACTGACTGTATAACGTAATGTTCGAATTAAAAAAATTCGGAAGTAATTGGAGAATTTCCCCTTTTCTATTTGCCTGATCGAATTCAGCGAAAATTGAAAATCAACCACCATTTATCAGATATTTCTTATTTGATTCAATACATAAGCCATTGTAGGGAAGGAAAGAATAATTTGGTATAATTTCGAAAAATTAATTTATTTAATTTTAGGCAAGTCTGTGTATGTAAATACGTTTCACGGATATTCGTGAAAGAATATTCCACTACGACTATTTGGTCAAGTCCCGAATAGTTGATATTCGGCCGAATATCTTCTATAAGGCACTTGAGCGAAAACCGAATATTAGGTTGACCATATTCCTCTAACGAAGTTTCTATCAAGAAACCAGTCCTTCAAGTCAAGTAGCAACTATAAAACTTCATCGATTATTGATTTCAATCATTACTTTACTTTGAAAGGAGAGCGCGCAATTGGTCCAGCTCTCAAGCTCAATTCAATTTAATTCTATGAATTCAAGGCAGATCTTGTATAGAACCACATTTTCTAAATATTCGGTTAGATATAAAAATAACAGTCGGGAAGACATGGTTCTTTAAATTAACGGGGGGAAATATACATTCCTATTTATATAGTTCGGCCAAATGCGTTTGGCTAGAGCAGATAGAGGACACTGGGTGTAGTGTTGTGATACGTAGTGCAACGATGCGGGGTTGGAGGCTTACTACTTCTTAGAAATGGACGCTAACCCAAAATTAGATTTGGACGGTGTGACATCTGAATTCCGTCATTTCACAGCTCAGGATCGATAAAAAGTCCGGATCATAACCACAATGATTTATTTTCATATAGTAGGAAGGAATTTCCAAGCCACGTAGAATAAAACGTGTAATCCACAGATAACAAGACAATACTTAAGGAATGACTTCGGAAGTGAAGTCGAAGAAAGGCATCGTTCTCAGACACAGAAGCGAAGTTGGAGAACATGAAGAGAAAGCTTGGTTGAGTATTGATGGAGAGATGAGAGAAATCCTCGTGGGAATTTATTTGTCTCATCTACAGGCTCACATGACACTCATGACAGACGAACTCACACAATCGAACATGTGATGTGACGACTTGTTGAACAAAATCCTGCAGCAGGTCCTTCGACTTCACAAATCTTTAAGACGGAGTGCTGCGTTTACGTGCGTTTAAGGCAGGCGAAATTTTAAAAAGTAAAAAGCACAAAGTGATGGTGATTGCTGTTTTGGACACCTCAAACGAATCCTGAGGCCTTGTTGTTAAAAAATTCTCTAGAGAGTGACCTAGAAAAACGTCATTATTTTTTTTTTTTTTGAAAATGGAATTTTGCAAGTGGTTGCATTAGTGAAAAAATTCAAGTGAGATTTTAAAATATTCAATGCATGAATTTTTTTTGAAATTCCAACAAGTTGTCCTTTGCGAACTATCCTGCTAGAGAATGATCATCACCGCTGGCCAAAATTTTGTTCCAAATTCTAAATTTCGCCTGCCAAAAAAAAATTCTGCACTTTCCCCTTGTCTCCCATGTATTTAATTTGTTTTTGGTTGTTGATATTTGACCGTCCATAAGGGTCAATGTAAATTTTTGACCAAACTTTCGCCGTTCCTCCAACACCGCCAAAGTTTATTCAAAACGGTCCTCTCTGCCTCTTAAGTTTTACAAATGCTCTATCTGCTTTTAGTGGGAACTGACGACTGGTGAACTCTCGTCGTATTTTTATTGTGCAAACCTAATTGAAAATTTCTTGTCATGTTCCTCGATTGTCTTAAACTTCGGACACTTTCTATCTCATTAATTACGTCCAATGCGGGGATCTTCGGCTAAAATTATAAGATACTTTTGGATATACTGTATCTAGCTGACTTGGGTTTCGTAGCAGGCTTACTTAAATCGTTTTGTAGAGATTCTCTCTCATCCAATGCAATCCAACTCAATGTGGCGTAAATTGGCTATCTAAAAAATCTGAAGTTGAACACCGTCCGAGGGATTGAAAGAGTGAACAGAATCCTAATAAAGATTACCAGTATTCCTTGGAGACGCCGAAACCATTGACAGTGATCATGAGTAACACTTTCCAAGTGTTAAAATGAAATCAATTGCAGTGAAATCACCTGGAGAGATTTTATCGCCAGAACCATTCTATTCTAAATTGAACTCTGCATTATACATTTAAATAATAGACAATCACAGTTCCCAATAGAGTTAAAGGAAAAGTAAGTATTTGACAACCTTCCTTTCAGTTCATAGTGCCAAACAAGAATGGTGAAGGCAGATTTTACAGAATCTGAGTCCTGCCGTAAGTGATTGGACTTCTGAAAGTTCTGACCAAGCCAGCAATGCCGAGACATGATATGATTGACCCGCTACTACTCCAAAATCGATTCTGCGCCATAACCAGTATGCACCAATTTTGAAATAACGAACTAGCATGTGTTATTTGGATAGTATGATTCCACCTAGAAATAAAGTATCGCCATGTTATTTTGAGTATGCGAGGTGGCACGTAACCTTTGCCCCCCCTGGCCGGAACGGAGAGTCAGACAAAATGTGAGAATTTTACATAGGATCCTGGGAGCTATCCCGCTTGAAAATCTATTGCGTGTAGCGGCGCTGACGAGTGCGTAAGAATACATCATAATGTATTTATGTCTATGTATGTAATCGAAGGTTCTTTGAAAATCGTATACAATCGCACTTCAACGAATCTGAAATGTATAACGAGTTTTCGAACGTTATGGGTGTGCCATAACGTCATCTCCTAACCTTACGGTGATTTTGATTACGTATTAAAAAAAACACACGTGATACAGATATCGTCGTATATTTACACTACCTGGCGCTGCATACTCCAATAAATTACCGTTCTTACGAAACATAACAGGGTAAAATTCTTAATTTGGATTCCAAGGTAACGTGACCTAAAGAAACCTTAATTTCTATTCGAATTCTTATGACTTCAAATTTTCTTGTAACAATTCCTAGCCAAATGTCGGACTATAACGACAGGACAACGCATAATAGTTTTAGAGTTAACTTCCACGTAAATAAAATAAAAACATTAACTTAATATTTATTCATTGGAAGATCCAAGACAAACACAGGCCACCGTACTCGAGACGAAGCTTCAAATTTCTATTCTTCTGGGTTCAAATTTTCTTTGACCATTGCATGCAATATCACAAGTATATTGAAACATCATTTGATTTATTATTCAAAATTTTTAAAAAACCTAAATAAACAATGAGAAATTATATCGAAGTGTAACGGCGGATTGAAAGTTTGAATTTAGACAATAACATGCAATAGTAGTACGTATGCGATTCATGCGACCAAAATATAACAGACTCGATATTAAATATCTGTTGCTCCACCCTAATAGGTGTGTTTACTTTTGGGGGATACAAATAACGCAGATCTTTGAAAGCCGCAACCAAATTAGATGAGTTACTACGGTGACAATGGAAGTGACCACTGACTTCTAACAAAATTCGATGATTCCCTACCCTCGTCACTCGAAACATGAAAACAACTGCGATTAGGAAACTTTAGACGCAACACACACACTTTGATTTGATTTGATTCTAAGTCACGGTCAAACATCGCATTATGATCGTTGAACACCACAACCAAATTAGATGATTCACTACAGTACAGTGACAATGGATCTTGCTCAAATTCTATTGCCAAATATTATCCCAAATTCTCGACTTGCGTAGTTTTGTGGTCGAGTGCTTGTCAAGCTGAAATGCCATGAATGCTACTGAACTGGAACATAATTCGATGTTTCTCAACCCTCTCGTAGCGTAAAAGCAAATGCAATTAGGAAACTGTAGACGAAACATACACTAATAGGTGTATGCCTTAAGTCAAGGTGAAATATTGCATTATGTAGTCGGAATTACGAACACCCGCTGATGATTCAATGTGACGATAGCTATGTGTGCACAGCGCTGTAATGAATCCAATTGAATGAAAACTCAAAGCTGATTTCTTTTTTTCGCCGGGGTGGGTTTGTTCCCCATTCCCATTAGCCCTATCGAATCGAAGGTACCCCCCAGAAGTAGAGAAACTCCTACTGGAGAGAAAAGTCAAAAATGCAATCACCTGACATTCCCAGTTTGGGAAAATCAAGTCTTGCATATATCGAAAAGAAAAGGAGATTACTGTAATGTCATTCAGTGAATTCTCTTGATTACATGTCCAATTTTAACATAGTTTGGAATTGTGACGTTTCACCTTGTAGAGCAACAGGTGAAAAATTATTGAGAATTGTAGTAACTGAATTACTATCGAAACCAGTTAATTTTTTCAGAGTTTGGGTACGGTGGTCCAGAGCCGCCTTACCAAAAACATGACAAAATTACATAGATCTGAGTAAAAACAAAATTATTTCCAATCAAAACCAAATTAAAATCAAGAACAAAATTAATCTATATATTTTTTTAAAATCATTTTAGTTTATTTCACAAGATAAAATAAAAATAATATTTTTCTTAAATAATATCGTTTTGAGTAAATCATAGTGTGACAACATAAACCGATTCCATATGTAAACTGAAGGGATTTGTTTGTTATGTGGTCATATATAATTGAAGTGGAATGGACTTTAAGCGTGCATTACACATTACACTTTAAGAGGTTGCTGGTTCTCCTTACGAGAACCACATAGTTAATCCACCAATAGAAAAAATGTGAAGTAAAGAAACTTGAAACTGAAGAATCCGGGCGTCTAGAATGTTAGTGAGCCATACCAGGTTTATATTTGGAGTTGGGTTTGTATTCGAGACTGGGTTTCTATTTCTTCAAAAAGCGTCGAGACCGGGTTTGTATTCGAGACTGGGTTTGTAATCGGTACCAACTGCATGACACAAGCTTCAAATTAAAAGGTCTCAATATTAATTGGAGAATTTCTTACATACAATTCAACGTAACGCAAAAAATCTTCGCAACGAAAAGTGAGGTTATAGCTGCCTGTCCGACTAATCTATAGGAATAGATGGACCTCGTTTTTAAATATCAAAAGAAAATACGTCGGCACAAACATATGGAGAATTTTCTTCATAGATTTTCTCAATTTACGCAAAATTAGTGAGAAGGAAAGGATAAGCTTCTGGATATGCTTTTGTGTTTGCCCCATGGGCATAACCAGAAATGCACAAAATGTGCGAACATGGTTATGAATCCAGAACGGGTCATTGGTTCTGGGTCTGACTTTCACTTCACTTTCCTTCTGTTGCTCCGAATATGTTTAATCGAATTCCCCAATTTCTTCTATATATCAACAAGTTATTTTTTCATGAGGAAAGAAAGACGCGGGTGCTCATGCGTGTTTGCTCTGAAGGAATAATACACCAGTTTTGTTATCAAGTACCAGATGTACGCGATAAATTGAATTCCCAGAACGCCTCCCAGGTGAAGGCATGGATTGAACACTACCATGCATATCCTCTAAACTGCATATCTCGCTTTCTACGTGTTATTGTCGAGTTGGGCTAAGCCGGGCTAATAAATGATAAACTTTGCGCTACAAAACGTTACAAAAGCAGAATTGAACGGAGTGGTCTCTAGGCAATGACGGTTCGTCCGTTCACAGATATTTTAAAAATGTATTTACGGTTCTACTAGTTAATCAAAAACCAATATTTAATTCGATTGAACCTATAATTTTTGAAATTTTAATGCTAGTGACTGAACAGAATTGAGTAACACGCAATCTGACACCGTACCTTTGAAACAAATTCAGTCCACAAAGAGGATAGACAAATTAGGTTGGCTGTCGGTCCTGACACATTTAGCACCTGATCTCATAAATTCGACTAAGCTTTAGATAGATTGAATATTATTTAGTCTGATCGATTTAAAGAGATACAGTCGAGCGGACTTTATTTCGTAAGGCAAAAATGCTTTTAAATCAATATTTTCAAGGTACGACAGACAGACGGACTCCAGTCGATTCGTTCTGATCACTCTAATTTTGAGAAAAGTATTTCGCAAGTATAAGTTCGACATACAATCATATCACGAAACATAACATTGTTTCCACGTTTGGCTTCGATATATAAATTGAAGCTGCAGTCAAGACGAATAATTCTCATTGCATTAATATTTATACCTTGAAAGATTCTAAAACTAAGCACGAATTGCCCGAATGTACCTAACGTATGCAATAGTGTGGCATATCTTTTGCAATTACAGGATTATGAAATGAAATAATTTAACAAAAATTAGATTCTTTGACATTTAGCTTTGACGTCAAATCGTTTACATATTTTTAATGTATTTATCCTTAGTGCTCAGTAGGTCGACGGAGATGAAGTAGGTTTTTTGTCAGTCATCTGATAATTTGGAAAAGCATTATCCAAATTCATCTTCGATTGTCTAACATTCCGGACACATGATTATATTTAAAAAATACCTTATGCTGAACTTGAATAACAATATGAACCGGACAACATAGGAATTTTGAGCTGCCTGCTTTTTCATAGTCCAGATATTAGTTGATTTTATTTTCTACATATCATTTGTCGACTGGATAGTAGACGCTAAGGGATAAGGACGATCTGAGACTTGGCTCCTCCAAAGCGGCAACACCGCCAGTCATATTGTCGGATAAGTGGCGTAGATCGCGCCGCGCTATTCACTAATAACGTTAAACAGTAGCCCAACAACAAGTTTCGACCTTCCGGTCTCATCAGGCGAGCAAGCATGTGAAAGGAAGCGCACCTACTACACTCGCACAATAACTGCTATGTCACTCACCTCTAGTCAACCCTTGACTCACCCTTGGAACAACTGATCTGAGCACAGGAGGAGTCTTCCACGGACTAGGACTTGGAGGAACTTTGGACCACCATCCACGACCACGACTTCCAGGCGCACTCAAATGGTGTCGCCTAGACAAAATACATTCACTTCTCCAATCCTTCCACTACACTCATGTCTCACCGTCCTCCAAGGACACAAGGTCTCAACTAACCCTGACAATATAATCTGTTTTGGCCCATTTTGAAATTGACTGCGGCTCATGTGCGGCTTGATTGCCTTCAGCCTCCATATTGGTATGGTGATGCAACGGGCGGGAGCTCACATGTTATTCTTGTACGGCCGGGGTTCGATTCTTGGCAGGGGTGTTTTTTTTAGTATTTTTATTTCAATTAGGTTAGGTTAGGTCAAATTTTGAAAACTGATTGATTGATTGATTCAACTGTCAGACCGATTTCACATACGCGTTCTTTAAGCCACGGGGACAGACTACGCACTACAATATTTACACATAACATACCAACACTCCATAACCAATACTTCAAAAATCAAATCAGAATTACCTTACGAATGACAATCAGTTAATATTCTTATCATATTATTAGTTTAGTCATTTAGTCCAATCCAAAAATTATGCCCATTAACATTCAATCCAATTTTCATAAAATTACAAAATTTTGTCATGAGTTTGAAAATTTTAATTACGAATTTATTCATTGGAATTTTTGTCATTTCTTCCATTCTATCTCTCGGCACAAAGGCAGGAACACAAATTGGACATGACCATGTTCTATTTTTTGAGGCCTCAATATATGACTTGTCCGACATTGACAACGAACAATTATTACGGTGATAATAATTCATAATAAACTAGATATTGCCCACACCAAACCTAACTGCAAATACAATTTTTAATTGAAATGAACTAAATTTCAATTAAAATAATGAATTAACGTACTCTATTAACTATTAACATTACCACTATTAACTCTGTTCCGTTAATTGTCGATTTATCAACACATCCTCAAATGGATTCTTCTAAAATTTTCACTGAAGCTTCGTGAAAGGAATCCGGGGGTTATAGTGCTTCATTTTCTTCGAAAAAATAATGTCTCAAATTTTAAAACGAAATATTCGTTTGTACGGTCAGTGTGAACTTAAGGTCCAGAGCGTGCACCCTTAATTATTTATTCTGATAACTGCTTGATTGCGTGATGCAAAATTTAAAAGTTAAAACGAGACCCGTTAGTTCAAATTTAATTGTGTTTCCTTGTTTTAGTTGGAAGTTAGTTTCTTATCTGAAATTGAATCAACCATGAACAACTACTTGGAAATTAAATGTATTTCAGTTCAATTGTTTCGAATATTGTGCCATTTCCAGACTAAATTGGGTCCTATCATTGTAATTTTTACAGGGTTGCCCAATTCCTCTGGTCCCATCCCCACGAGGTTAAAAATTTAGTTCTGAAGTAGACATTGGCATAAACACAGCACCAAGTTTATTCCTGAGGAATTATTATATCAACCATGACGTTATTGAATAAAAAAAGTAAGATACATTATATGTTTATATTTTTAAGGCGACTGAAACTGTTCTTTTTTTTTTTTTTTTTTTTTTCTAAGTACTTCAGCATCCTCTGACAGGATATACCCGCTACGAGGTCGGTGTTCGGTCGTGAAATATTTATTTGGCGTAAAAAGATGTTTTTCTCATGATTTTAGCTTAAGGCACCAGAAATAATTTTGATCAACATCGACACATCAAATTTTTGCAAATTCTTGTAAAATTTGAGGTCTACAAACTTATTTCAGAGTTTTATTGAATGAAGAGAATTTATTTGATATGACCAGAGGCCCATTCAAAGGTTTTTGGTGTAGGTACTAGGCAGTGCGAGTCTTGTGGGGATAAGGAAAAAACGAGAAAAATCCATCCCTCTCTTCCAAATCGGAGAGTAGTGATTACTCACAAGATTTCCATTCCCCGATAAACAATGTATCACAATTTTTCAAAATAAACACAGTAAAATATACAGCCAATTCAAAAATAAATAATATTTAAAGCCAATTATGTTCAGGTTTCACAGTCGTCGTAGTTGATGGTTGAGGTTAGAGTTGATCAGACTCTAGCCATTTGTCGGTTTTAGCACAAGATTAGCACAGTTAGTTATCGGGTTTTAGCACAAGATTCGCACAGTTAGTTATCGGGTTTTAGCACAAGATTAGCACAATTAGTTATCGGGTTTCAACACAGAATTAGCACAATAAGTCGTGTAGTAGCACATTTAGTTATCGGGTTATAGTCCAGATTAAGCAGCACGGGATTTTTGCACAATTCATGAGATGCAGATGCGGCGTTCCCAAGAAGGAAGAGGGTACAGGTCTTCGGTCTTCAGACAGCACAAAGTTCAAAGCACATGGGCAGGCACATCATGACAGGTAGAGCCGGGGTGCGATTATAACTCCATGATGTGTATGGCGATACGTTGCATGTTACGTACAGACAAGTGTGGGTTAGGACGAACGACAGGCGAAA
>JAQFYE010004006.1:0-14137 GCA_034694305.1 Protaphorura glebata
TTAAAATATATATAGTAAAAAAATAAATTAAAAAATTTGGAAGCAATTATAGAAAATAATTTTTCTGATGAAGAGAAGAAAATGAAATGAATAGAAGCGATACCTCTTAAACCAATCGGTAAGGAAGCAAAGTAGCTTACCAGTTGGAGAAAAAGAAATTTGGGGAAGCAATAATACAAATTCATTGTCGTAATGAAAAGAAATACAAAGGGTTGCGAATCAATTTTGTGCAAAGCGTCCATAAAAATAGAAGTAGCAAAAAATAAAAAAATAAATTTGCACGCAAAAATAGAAAATGAATTTTTAGCTTAAACTGTTTAAACTTAGCCGGAGCTATGGCCTAAAGATCACGCGTGCCAAGTTTGAACAGAATCCGATGAGAAATGTGGCCGCTAGAGTGGCGACACACAGACAGACAGACGGACACACACCAAGGACAATTGTATAGCTCAGTCGTTCCGACTTTCGCAATAAATAAAAATAAGTGTAAGCTAAAAATAGCGTTCTTAGATTTCTCAATTGTTACAGACAAGACAAATAAATGCCGTCTGTTGTCGGTAAGACAACTTATATCAGAATGAAAAATTGTTCTAGGCCGCAACGGCAAAGTCCGTCACTACATTTCAGTATTTTATATCCCATCCGACAAAACATCGAAACTGGGGAGAACACCACTGCCCCCTCAGACTCCCATGAAAAGAAAGGGTTTGTCGTGGACGCGTTCAAACGTGTCCGTAACGTCAATGAATAGTCCAGCCTAGAAAAATGGTGTGGATACATAATACAGCATATAAACCTGGTGCCACCGTCCCACCCACCGTCGGCATACACAAAAACTAGAGCCTTCAAACCATGAGGATACGAGTAGACCATGGGGATACATGCGGATGCCTACAATATTGAGGGGGAACATGTTAGTTGGTACTAATCACGTCTATATTGAAGCGACCATCATTCTTTGCGTACTGTGTCATTAAATTATCAAGTCTCATCACCGGAATAATGGACTATACTCCGGTACCGCGAGGTCAAAGAATATTCCCTAGAGTTGCAGTAGCACAGTGTAATAAAGCTATTCGTGTGTACTCCCCACAACATAGAGCATGTATGAAGTGGAATACCCTTCCCAGTGCATGGAATTTTAAAGATTCGGCAATGACTAGTTTTTCTAATTCTGTGAAGGAACTGATTGATAAGAAGCGTGTACGTGTGTAATGCTGATGAGTGATGACGTATGATAATTCCTAATTGATAATTAAGTTAAGCATATATTATTTAAACTGTGACTCCGAGGGAAGAGCAGTGGTTCCGAACAGGGATTGTATTCTTGATTGATTATTTTGTATCACTGATTTTGATGTTAATCGGATGGCTTGTGTTGTCACGTTAGTAAAGCTAACTTTGACGTTGGCTTTGACCAACACCAGCTGTCAAGCATTTTCAACGCCAGCTGGAATTCTTTGTACTAAAAATCGACGGAATTTGCTATATATTTTACGAATAGTTGGTTTCGATTAATCTAGTGCAGTAACCGTTCGAACGTTGGGTATTATAATTTATATTTAGTGGTAAATTTGAATATTTCAATGTGTCTCCGGTAAAAAACCAATAGCTCGTATAAGAATATTAAACTGATAATAGTTTCTTGTCGAAAATTAAATTATATATTATATTATATTAATTATAAATTAAATTATGAACTTTACCGCAACGGATATAATGTCTGGCCAGGAAAAGATTAACGCCTTATTCGAATACATATATACCGCTTCCCAAAAAGAACGATCACACTTTTCTATTTTTTTGCTCGACAAAAGTTCAAACTCCTAGATTTGGTATTTCCCGTGTTTTGGTTTTTGATTTTTTTTTTAAATTTGAAACCAAGACCGTTAAATTCTATTTAAGTGTCACTCAAAGGTTAAAAATTCACACGCCGGTTTCCCAAGATTACGGGTTAAGCCAAAGAAAACCCCCATTTTGAAAACTTTACGGAGTCAGAGAATTCATAGACAAATTAAGAAAATACTGCCATCAATAAAAAGGTTCCGGGAAGGCCGACAAAATACACACCGACAACTAAGTCAGAGACTCAAAAGGAATTTTGGAAGAAACTAGGTGAGACAGCTAGAGGATTGGAAAGTTCTAAATACCTCCAAATACTTTTAAAAAGGTATAATAAAATTTGAGTCAGTACAATAGAACGCCAACTAAAAAAGACGAAATTGGATAGAACCGTTCATAAATAGCCAACCAAATCCCTAATGAGGAAAAACAATACGAGACCGAACAATTTTGTTCGTCTTTGTCGAGATACTGTGGTAATTGGCATCCGGGAGGGTCACCCGCGGACTCTTAGATAACATCCTTTGGACGTCTGACTCACGAATTGAAATGCACTCGAACGTGAACAGACAGATTCCCAGTCTACTCGACAGTAACACAAATGAATTTTAGGTCAAACTTTTCAGAAAATTTGTGCGCAGGACAATGATGGCAGGATTTATCTGCTAATGAGGCTTTGCGTGCTTACAGGTTGTGAAGGTCAATGCGAATGGACACTATTACCGCAAAAAAGATTTGGTCATCTATTTTGATGCTATGAGGGACCCTCATCTTTTTAAAGCTACCACAAAAATTACATTCATATAAGACTCCAACTCTAATATTAAGTCGGAATATGAAACTTTGGTGGTAAAGGTTCAGTGGGTTTAGCATTATTGGCCAGAAAATATCCAGGATATGCTTCAAGAATCTGTCACTACAATGCCAAATCCACCCGATCAAGATACAATAATTTGTTGTGTAACCTGGAAATGGATTTTCTTGACCTTGACCTTTCTGGCAAATCATATTTTCTAAATCGAATTCGAGAGGTCCAGAAATCTGGCCGTTTTCGACTATACATTTATCAGTATTTTCGGAAAATTTCATAGTATTATCTTACAAATAAACATTTTATGTCACTTCGAATGTTATGCTACTAAAGTTTGATCCTTCCATTTGAAAGACAGTGTAGTACTTCGTTTCAACTTTCCGTAAACACAAGTTCAATCGAGACGGTTCCTAAATGTCAAATGTATAGCTAGGTTGTTCCTAAATAAGAAAAGCGATAAGATTACTCGACTCGCCTACATAAATAATTGCGTTGCCTGGGGCCAAATCAAATGTATATCAAGTCAGTGATGTGTACTGTGTACAAAAATTGTAAGTTCGTGAGTTCGTCCGTTCTATTTAATTAACTGTCTTCATTCATTTTCTGAACGCCATTCCCATGATAAGTATAGTGAAATATATTACATGTAAACCGGCCGAACACGAAAATCAGAAAATAGAGTATCTCTTGCAGTGGTGTCTAAAAGTTGGAAGGCCTCTAAGAGGCGGCACCTCTGCAATGAATTAAACTTTAATAAGGACTGTTTTTCCTAGCATTCAAAGAACGTTTCTTTGGCTATGTGTTAGAAAATATTGACCGACTGTAATGTAATTTAGCATTTAGTCATTCCTGTAATTAGTTGTAATGTCAATTGTTTTACGCATTACTAGTTACATATTATCAATTATTTACTTGTGTGATTAATGTGTGATTTCCAATACCTTGCACTGTGTAAGAAATCATTCGTGTTTTATGATTGTTTTATGATTGAATAAAGAAACAAACTTAATATTAGTAAGGTTCTACAAAAGCATTCGTCAAAATTGAAAGCTGCAATCTAAACGATATACGTACGGTGAGAATTGGGGGAGTACATATATCGATACAAACTTTCAAGAGTAATTCAGTTTTCGGCATTGTACAAAGAAGTTAAACGGTACGACCGAATGCATAATGTCATTCTATATTACGATTTATTCATGATACTTCAACTTTAGTCTGTCCTTCACACGACAGAATATAGAGGCAGTCACTGATTTTGATTGCATGCATGGGAAATTCTTTCTGACTCGGGCCAAATGCGACTGCAAATTATTATATTATATTAATTATGAATTATAAATATATATTTATAAAAGCTTATATTAAGTTATGTTTTACGTAAGATTCTGAATTATAGCGCAATTGAAATAATTATTAATTAAACGATTATGTATATACCATACAATTTTTCAAGTTAAGTGAAATCTTAAGTAAAACGATTTTAGATTTTACAAACGTTACTACGTGTTCCCTGACAATGTAAACTGTTTAACAAATTTAGCAGTCGCATTCCTTTAACAATACGATTATCCAAAACATGCACATCAGTTACATAAATTACAAAACTTTCAATTTTAAGGTGAAATGTGTCTGATTATGCGGTGTATATACGGTAATACGGTTGCAATCTCCGCTCCAAGAAATATATCGGGGATTCAAACTGATTTCACAGGTTCAGGAAACCGAATCAGACATTCCAGAGATCTTGAACCAAAGTAGGTATATTTTCCTTCCCTATCTTTACGGCCGACGTCGGCACGTATTCCTGGTATAAAAAATAGAATTAAAATAAATTGCTCAGAATTTGTGATAAATGGGCTCACATGTGTCTCTTTCTGGTATCCGGTCGGCTCAATTTCACATTGCAGAATGGGCAGAAGTAGTTACCATGAGTCAACTGGTGATTGTACTTTGATTTAACGGTAGTATTCACACGTCCTAAAAATATTATATTATATTCATGGATTATGTAAACATATTATACTGTTGACGACCACAATTTGTGTACTCTCTGTTGTTTTTTTATACCACATATTTTACATTTTCTTGAATTCAATTTTGAATCGTCGGTGTTGGCCCTGCTTTGGACGGCGGTCACATGATGGTTATTGGTTATTTTGTTTCTTGTTCCCCTGCTCGGATGGGTTTTAGGAGCTTGTCGCCAATTACTTGTAGAAGGGGCATTTTCGACAGTAGCACAATGAATTTCATCACCATCGGGGGGTGTGCACATTACATCAGTTTGTACACCAACTTTTCTTCCCTCAGTGCTTAGTTGATGTTGAAGATGCATAGCGAAATTTTGCCACCCCAATACCTGAGTTTGTAAACTACTAATAATGAAGGAACTGTCCTTCAGGATTCTAGAGCAACAACTTTCTTCCAACGTGAAAGTACTAAATGGAATATCGTAATAATCTCCGATTGGTGAACCGGAGTTTTCAGCGTATACAGGTTTCCCCGTAGTCTTTTCGTAGGATGCAGGCCCCTCAGTTTTCCACTTTTTACAGAGGTCTGCTTTCCACTTCAGAATTTTTTGGTTTTCAGAATCAAAGCTCTCAGTCGTAGTAGTTACGTTCGCGTTCACCTCACTGTCCATAGCCCCTCTTCTTTCTGACGGTGACACCTAATTAAGCAAAATCGGACAAAAGTGATTTAAAACAAGGTGATTTGGAACCAAACGCCAAGTGTTGCCCCTTCAGCAACTCACTGTACTCCTTGAATCAAAATTGGCACTTCTCTCGGCTATTTAACAAAAACGACAACCACCGTCTTATTGAATTAGGTTTGTTCTGCCTCTCGCGTCACCCCAATAGAATTACACTAAAACATATATTCTCACGGTTTTTATTAAACCCATATTCCCACGAATTGTTGGCTATGTAGTGTATACACGAATCCTGTCTGAGTTGTGTCACTTTGCAAGGGGACGGGAAATAAATGTGGGCCAAAATCAACCAAGCACACCAAATTGATCCAAGCGCCGCGCGAAATTTGATTTGTTAAATCTAAGAGAATATCTGAATTTGTTGTCACTATCATTATTACTGCTTAGGGCAAGTTTGTGTGTCCGATTACACCGTCTATCTAAATACACTAATTGGAATTTGTTCATCAAAATTTCTTTCTTCAACAAATACCGCGCCCAATTTATATTTAAATATGAGGAAATATTATCATGTCCCTTTTCTTTATATTTCGTTTTTTGTAAGAATTTTATTAAAGTCTCACCTCTGCTAACTCGGTCTCTTCGTTAACCAAGACTATCCTGCCTGGCTCATAATGCGGATCGTCACTGATTTGTATCTAACGTATAGTTGCTACTGAGGGAGTAAGTCACATAATTCGGTGCGAATTTATAATTACAATACCTGCACTGGACGACAAATGGACATACACAATTTTCTTTCTGGTCTGACCTGATCAGTTTAAAATCTGCGACAGAAGTTAGTGAAATGCTGAGTTTCAATTGTAAATATTTAAAATACAATGCGAACCTGTTTACAGCACAGTTAAAATTGATGATGATTAAATGTGTGTGGTACCATACGATTAAATCTTGGAGATAATAAAAATGTAACTGGGGTATCAGTGGAGAATAATTGATAACTGAATGTTTTCACTTGTTGCACTCAGCATAGTAATAAGTCTGGTCTCCCAGTCAAGTCTAACTTTACCATACAACAAATTGTCGTAACGACTCTCCATACAAAACCACCCGGTCTAATTTGGTACGTAGTTCAAATTTTGCCTATTACATTTTGTTCTGTTCACTCTCATTGGAGACAGGGAGTCCATCCGAACCTCCTTCTCTCACAAACTAAACCGCTGCAAAGTACGCAGCACATGTCACGCCCGCCCTGGCTCCCAAACGTGAACACTTTAGCAGAGAGTTAATGATCGGACATAAAGCACTTTGTTTGTATCCATATATATTTTTTGAACAACTGTTTATACCAAATTGATGTATTTATTGTTAAGCTGTTAGTCTCGGCGGAAAACTAATTTCAGCAAAATACGGAACTTTTACCAAAGTCAAAGCGGGCGTTGCACGTCAACTTTGTTGTTCTATCTTCTATTGACCGACTGTCACCACTGTCACTCAGCTAACTACCAGGCATTTCTAGTGACGATGTGCTGAATGGTTGACACGGGTATTGCCGTCGCCTTTATGCAAAGACAATGTACTAGTTCACCATGAGAAATAGTAGAGACACTACTAACTTCATATACGACATATCAAAAAAGAAACAATAGTGAATGTGGATTAACTTGAATGACGAATGAGTGCAAAGGAATCCCATAATAGTAATACGAAAACCGACATTATTGGACACGGTAGACTTTGAATATTCTTAGCGGTGGCGGCTCGAAAAGGAAGTTAAAGTTTGGGCTAAAAAAGCGCCGGAACTCGAAACTGTCGCAACTGGATTTTCTGGCATGGCATTCCTCATCTTAAATGGACACACGTGTCCGACCCTACGCCATGAAAATCTAAATTCTGTTCTGCTTTTAAAAAAAATATAAGCTTCATAATTATGAAATAGCAACGCCTAATTTCAAGTGAAGTGTTGGGACAATGAACGACCGGCTAATTAATGCAAGTAATAATTTTAAGTTGAAGTTTCACTACCCCATGAGGTGGAAATATGTTCTACGAAAGGTTTGCCATATTATAACTCAATACAGGAATATTCCCATCACCTATCGGATGAATTAGTTATTCCCCAAAATAGTCGATGATATATGGAAAACCTGTGTATGCTTGTGACCGACTAATAAAACAATAATATTGTATGTGCTGTCTGTGACAAGTCCTCTGATACTAAATGAACAGTAAGACATATAAGGGAATAGTCCACTTTTGTGGCGACAGTACCTTTATTAACAGAATCACTAAAATTATGGCGACAGTGGTCGGAACGGCTGAACATTAGTAGAATGAGAATTATGCTATGCA
This sequence comes from Protaphorura glebata, assembly GCA_034694305.1. Taxonomy (NCBI): domain Eukaryota; kingdom Metazoa; phylum Arthropoda; class Collembola; order Poduromorpha; family Onychiuridae; genus Protaphorura; species Protaphorura glebata. The sequence continues at coordinate 7,656 of JAQFYE010004006.1, forward strand.
CCCATGTCAACTTATTCCTTCCAACTCTTCTGTCTCAACCGACAAAACAAGGAAACTACGTAGAACGACTTTGCCCACTTATCCTCCTAATTGCGTAGGGGGTACGCTGGGGAAGACACAGTGACGCATACAGACTGGCGGGGATGCATAGGTTTACATACACAATGGCTGCGAAACAGTAGAATAAAAAACTGTGGTAACACACAGTAGAGTTACATAAAAACCATGTGTATATACAAAGAGTGGCGCGGAATTATGGGGATGCCCACAAGGTTGTGAGGAAACATATTAGTTTGGACGAGTGACCTTTAAGTTGAAGCGAATTTTATCCCCAACATATTGAATGGCTAAATAACTGAATTTTTTAACCGGAAATATAGACTACACCGACGGGGCCGACTACACCGAGGATTATAGAAAACACATGGTCTCTGTCCACTCCCGTATTGGGTTGACACATATCCAACCCCAGTGTCATACAATATACATAGAACGCCCATGAATGGATTACGCCATCACGCGCGTTTTTTTTTCCGGGTATTAAAACCTGACTACATTGTCATATACACCATGGGTTATCTCCCCTTTCTCTCATCTCTGACTTAGCATAACTTTAACACGACTTGATGGATATCGGGGTGTAGTCCATATAACCGGGTATGAAATTTAGTAATTTAATGTTTCAATGTGTTAAGGATGGTAGTAGTTTCAATTTAGTGGTCACTAGTCCTGGTTGTCACGGCTATCCTCAATATACTGATCATCCCCATGGATCTCCATGAATCTTCGTCAGATTATATGTTTCCCCATGGTTTGTGCGTCTCCTCCAATTTGTATGTAACTACATGCATCCCCTCCAATTTGTATGCCTTGCTGTGTACGTCCACTCCAACTTGTATGCTCTACTGTTTGTCCCCTCCAAGTTTTGTACGCTGTATTATGGATCCCGTCAGTTTTGTATACGTCACCGCCAAACACCTCTGCGCCCGGGAGGCTGAATGGGTAGATACTTCTATTCAGTTTTGTTATTCTGCCGGCTGGACATTGCTAGAAAAGGAGTGACTGACTTGGCGTGGGTGCATAGTGTCATTCTCTCATACGTTTTCTTACCGACAAGAGGCGATATAATTATGTCTTGTAAAACTTTAGGAATCTTTGTGAATATATATATCAGTTTATTGGTAATTTGCTTAATAAAAGTACTGTCTGGCCGCCGTGCTCCGATAGCTCAATTTGGTGGCCACTGAGGTCAATGACATTTTCGCAAATGTCTCACTGAAAATGTCAATTGCCGCTGAGGTGGTAAATCTCAGGGTGTGGTGTGAATAGTGCTCGGATCGAGTCGAGTCTAGTTTCGGCCCAACTCGACTCGACTCGAAGCTCGACTCAAAAAATTGATAATTGTCGAGTCAAGTTGGAAGGTCAACTCGACTTGACTCGACTCGTAACTCGACTCGACTCGACTCAACATTTATCTAGTTGGAATATCGAATCAGTACTCCGTATAAAAAATCAAAAAAAAAAAATCGTCGGACCGGGGTTCGTAATTAGGCGGAATTACGTATAATTACCGGTAATAAGGTACCTGAGAACCTAAGAACCTGTCAATTACCAGAAAATGGAAACTAAAACTGTAAATATGGTAATTTTGAATTGTTTTAATTGGCTGGTAATTACAGGTAATTACCAAAGTATTCAGCGGTATTTACCGTTAAATACCAAGGTATTTACTGGTATTTACCACCTTGGTATTTACCACTGTGACTACTACTCGGCGCTTGCGTACAGACACGCCGCGCAGGGGGTGGTAATTACCGATAGGTAATTACACGGCTTTAAGTTACCTATAATTACAGGCCAACACTAGTGAACCGTAATTTACTTTGAAAGACAAAAATGTTATGTAGTTTGAATAAACATTAGCAAATGATTCTACTTCGACATATTATTCAATTCCATACTAAGTTTTAGCAATAGCAGAACACAACTCAAAAAAATCGACTCGACTCGAAAATTTACGAGTTCAACTTGACTCGATCCGAGCACAACGCGTGAATTGATAATAGACAGAATTCTCTATCTGCTCGAATACCTCAAAGCCATTTAAACCCGAATTAACCGGACGCTTCCAGCACCTGCACTAGGCGACCGATGGGACTTCACAATTACAATTTTCTACTTATTCTGACTTTCGCAGGATGAGAAAACTGCTAACGACTGCCAAACCTAAAGCTAGTCAAGAGCCGAGCTGTCACAGCTAAATCCTCCAAAATGACTTGAGGTCCTTGTCACACATCAACACAATTGAATAATTATCGCATTTATTCAAGCGAGCTAAAATTAATTACAATTGTATGTTTGTGTGATACTTTATAAACTGGTGATTAAAATGTTAGGAGAAAGAAAATGTGCACATATCCAGAACAAAGAAGTTATTAACAAACTATCTCCACTTGTTACTTGGTGTCATCGCGCGACCGTGTGACCCCATGAACTTTGTCTGTGAGCACCTTTCAAACCTGTAAATAAATGTGCTGTTGGAGATCGGAGTGTAGTCCGCACTTCCGGCAACGAAATTTAGTGGTTTGACAGCTCGGTGTGTTGAGAACGGTGGTGGCTACAGTGTGTTGGTCACTAGTCCAAGCTGTAGTGTTTCCCCTCAAATTTATGAGCATCCCCATGTATCCCCATGGTTCTCATCAATTTGTACATATCCCCACGTATCCCCATGGTTTCCCCGCCAGTCCCTGTGCCCTACTGTGGATCCCCTCCAGTTTGCATGCTCTGCCATGTATCCCCTCCAGTTTGGATGCCCCGCCATATATCCCCTCCACTTTGTGTGCAACCGCATGCATCCCCGCCAGCTCGTATGTATCACAACGTGTCCCCTCCAAAACCCCTTGTGCTTCGGAGGCTGCGTAGTGGACAGTGCGTCAGTTTGATTGTGAGGAAGAAGGAGTTGGGAGCGACTTACAATCCACGAATGAGAGTACACAATACAAATGTGTTAGAGATTTTTGGACGCGTAGACATTTTTTCTGTGAAAGTGGGACCGAAGCGGAGTCCAGATTATTACATATTTTCGAACGCCAGAGACAGACGTGTTTGTACACATTCTGAAATATTTTGTCAAATTTTGATTTTCACTAATATTCTTACCATTTACTCCTAATCTTTAAATAAATAACTATTCTTGGTAAAGGAGACCCTGCTGTTCTTTATTACTGGATAGACGAGTCTTTAAGACAGTAGTTTACGACAGATTAGTTTGTGAAACGGAGAATTAGGTTGTCGAGTTTGGTAGGAAGTGATTATCTAGAAACTGAGCAATCGGAGGAGATATTTTTCGGGCGTTCGAGATTTGACAAGTACATAGCTGGTTTTTCTAGTAGGATTAGCTGACGTAGCCGCCTTCGAAGGATAAATGTTACGGTTAGTCGTATCAGCAATCGCGAAGGGTGGTACATATGATCTATACAATCACTTTTGGATTGATTTAAATTAGAGATGCATTGGCCAAATACCGAATACTACTATTCGGCCAGTGGCCGAATACCGAATATTCGGCCACTATTCGGCCACTTTTTGCATGTGGGGTGTCTATGTGAAGCTGGCACACAGAGCAGTACATTGGTCGTATGCAAAGCGGCTTACCGACAACCACAAAAAAAGTAAAAAAAAATGCAATGCAAAGATAGGTTTAGGTAGATTAATTCTAGTTAAGTCGAATTGCAGACACTCGATGATGAACTGATCACGGTTTTGAAGCTTATACAGGGTGTCCCAGAGAAAGCGCGCCATTGTTTGATCTTACTTTGGCGTAGTTACAAGAATTTATGTTACGGGCTGGTTGGAATCATTGATAAATTTAGGACTATTTGTGATCAGCGATAAATCATCAAAATAAAAATCATTGGGACATTGGGACTTATCTATAAAACTAATTTCCGGTTTGAGTTAATAAAATGAGTGTGTGGTTGAGGTTGATAAAATGAATTCTTCGAATTTATCAATAGTTCCAATCTGACGGTAACATAAATTCTTGTTACTACGCCAAAAAATAATCAAACAATCGTACGATTTCTCTGGGACACTGTACATTGCGTGTTGCTGTACGTGCGTGGCCTATGGAGATAATGATGACTTAAATAAAAACGTGTGCAGCCTAACGGTTACGAAAATTCGACGCATCCCACTACTATAGCCAACCGATACCACCAGCCAATAGACAAATTCAGTTTTAATTACGGTCGACAATTCATTTCAGTTCACTCCTTAAAGTCGCAAAATTCGAAACCATAAAAACTGAAATTTATATCACGAAGGTACACATTATGATCCCACACCCACGCGATTATAATTTGATCGCAGATAAAATAAATTGGAATGCTGGTATCAAATCAATTGTATATCCGAACCTGTCAAAATTGACGAGCCCGGATAGGCCAGTTGGAAATATTTACGAAGCTAAAATAAATACAATAGATCGACCATTGGCCTTACTCCATTCCAATATATTCGAATTGTTACGATCTTTTTCGCCGAAATATGTATAAAACTAATAAAACGAATAGATTTATATTACTAACTCTTAATTTATATAGGAAATACGTGTATGCATTCATTTTTACTCCGTAAATTGTAAGAATCGACCTCTAAATCAATATTTAACCTTCTCGTGAACAGGAGGTGAACAATTTGTTAATAAATTGACGTGTTTTGAACTCTGCAGCTCACGCCCTTTGTATAGAAAATTATTTGGTTTAAATCAGTTGATTTAAATTTTAAATCAACTGATTTAAACCAAATAATTTTTTCGTTGACTTAAATTGTAAAAATCAAATTTCAAAAATTTCAGCACGTACAATGTGGAAAGACAATTTATTCTACAGCTTAACAGAACAGAGGTGAGATGATGGGATTACCTGCGTATAGTTATATAGTGTGCATTTTATTGCTTCGGAAAGATATGCAGGGTGATTCAGAAATTAATTCCACTATTTGGCTTAATGCCACGAACAAACGGCTGGACGTATCGGTTCGGATTACTGCTTAAAATTAAGCTACAGTAGTGGAAGGATGATCAATGTTTCCAAATCACGAGAATATGACTGCAGATTTGAATAGTTCACCATAATCGTTGTAATGGTCGACCCCTAATTTGTCTAGCGCGTGATCAGATGGGGTCAAATTGGTCAAATTTCGGGTTCGTCACAATAACGACTGTTTTAAAATCAAAATAATCGACTACCGATTGGAATGTTCACACCTCAGTATTTCATCATGCAAAGTGTTTTCATTTAAAATTTGCCATTCTTCTTTTCATAGAAAAGTTTGTATGAACAAGGCAAATTCTCTTTTTGACTTGTGAACTAAATACTTACAAACGTTTCGTCCTATCGACTTTCTTAAGAAAATATGTAGTAATGAGAAAATGGGAATGACAATTAATGCTTTTCATGGTGATGAGGTATGAACATTCTGATCGCCAGCTGAATTAGTTGATTTAACAGCACTCGTTGTGACGTACCCAAAATTCGAACAATTTTACTCCAACCGATAATCTGGCCACGTTTTTCAAATATTGCCAATCACTTCGACGAATCTAGCGGGTCCCCGAATTAGATCAGATGAACAACCAAAACCGAACAAGTCATTTGGATTAGATGACCAATTCAGTTTTCCAAACAAACGAATTGACGACATATAATTCCATCGACTCTCTTTATTCATTCAATTTTCACCTAATCCCGGCTTGAGAATGAAATTGTACATACGCAGACCATTTTTGATTTAAATTAAAAAAATCTGATCTAATTCATATTTCTTTATCTAACTCATTGATTTATGGCTTTTATTTAAATCCAATTTCTTTGATCAAATTATTCGATTAAATCAATAAATCGATTTTTTGATTTATGTTCGAAAATATCCAGATTTTTACAACACTGTATTCAATGGTCCTCGGTATTTGTGTGTGTGTGTCCGTACGCTAGTGCTCACATTTTACATCTGATTCACTTCATACATGTCATGCATGATTTTTGGGCCATAGCTCGGGTCGGGATCGTGAAACAAAGAGATCAGTCTATAGAAGGAGTACTGCTTATTTCAAGTTGACACAAAAATAAATGGCACGCATATATAAATAAATTATACTGTACCTCAACCGTGAATAATCTCAAATATCTACGCGATGTAGCAGTAATTCCTCAAATAACAGTGTCGTCGTGCTGCAAACAGATGAGTTGTGTGTGATTTGTACCATTGACAGATGATGCAGCTGAATAAAAAATATACTTTGTTCTTACCTGCTTCTATTCAACCAATGATAGCTATACGTCAGCTACTATTTCAGGAAGCGTTGCGGAAGCGGCTCATTTGAAAAAGTTGAGGAAGTATGAATTCCTGCAAGGGCGTTTTCTTTTCGTTCCAATTGCTGTGGAAACGTCTGGGGTTTGGGCGAGTGAAGGTCTTCGTCT
>JAQFYE010004007.1:0-14136 GCA_034694305.1 Protaphorura glebata
TCTAGCCGGGACACGTGCAAAAACCACGTGTATTTTTGGACCGAAAAGAACAATGGGATGCTTCTTCTCTAAAGGGGTTGTGCAGTCCACCTCACACACACACACCCCACTAAATCCATTTTCTCTGGAACCGATGAAACTATTGCACAAATGAAGCAACTATACAAAAATTTCTCCCTTTCTAAAAAATCGAGGGGGGGCCATGGCCCCGCTGGCCTATTGCCTGGTTCCGCCACTGCGTACAGGTCACATAAAAGGCAACCAATCAAAGCATCCATGGGTTTTGTTCCGTAAATGGACCGACATGAATCCAGGACAATTCATCGCCGCAGGGCCGGACTGGCCATAAGGGCGGTCGGGCGATCGCCCGATGCGCCCATGTGAATTTAACATTAGCGGCATAGAAGTAATTACGGCGTCCTTTGCGTTTGCCCCATGCGCTTCATATTAACCGCCCTGGGCGCCCCTTGGTTGCCAGTCCGGCCCTGCATCGCCGGACAATTCATCGCGGACAATTCATAGCATTGACAATTCGTCGCACGACAATTCATAGCACGGACAGTTCATAGCATGGACAATTCATAGCACGGACAATTCATAGCACGGACAATTCATAGCATTAAAGATTCTTTGGAGTTATGAATGAAAGTAAATGAAAGTGACAAAGAATTGAGTTGACGAGAAGTTTTAATACATACCCGTTACAGAAATATACAGTCAAGGAGAATAGTTTACGGATGTTCCGATCCATTTATTACGGATGTTCCGATCCATTTATTCAATTAACATTCACAGATCAGTGGCACTCAGATTATTTTTTTCCCTAATAATGATAAGAAAATCCCAGAATGCTCTAACATGCTAAAGTTTTCAAGGCTTGAATATGCCTCATATTTCCTTGTAAGCTCTGGGTTGTTTGGATTTGTAAGTGTAGATATTAACATCACGTGTATCCCTAATAAGACAATCAATTTGCATACTCTGTATGTCTGAATGCAGGGGTTAACACTAATAAAAAAAAAAAACAAAAACAAACGAGCACTTTAGAATGTTCCGTCGATGTACCAATTCTTACGACGCTCGAGGAAGTAATATTAATAATCCACAGTGCATTTCCTATTATTAATCCGCAGTGCATTTCCTATTAATGTCACGAAATGTCATGCTATGAATTGTCCATGCTATGAATTGTCCATGCTATGAATTGTCCGTGCTATGAATTGTCCCGCGATGAATTGTCCATGCTATGAATTGTCCGCGATGAATTGTCCGGCGATGAATTGTCCGCGATGAATTGTCCGGTTACCGACCGACATACCGGTCGAGCCCTTCGGGGTCGTTCGGCACGGCCATCGCGGTCCATTTCCAAAACGAACCCAGTAACGAGGGAAGTACTTGACCTTTGCCCCAAACCTTCAAACTGTCATTAGCTCGAGCACACCTCTCAAAACTCGATTTTTAAAAAAACATTGAAATTTTTTAGAAAAAGCGCAAAGAGTTCTCAAGACTTTTGAGAGCAGAGTTCCCTCTTTGCAATTTTTCTAAAAACTTTCAAATGTTCTTGTACCATTCAAGTTTTGAGAGGTGCTCGAGCTAATGACATTTTTGAAGGTTTGGGGCAAAGGTCTTTCAGAAAAAAAAATTGTGCCGGATCGTTGAGTTGCACCGTAAGTACTTCCCTCGAAAGTACGAACTGGACTGACAAAAACGTTAAAATGTTCTGTAGATTCGACTTGATTTATGTCACGCTTAAAAGTTCGTAACAAGAAAATCGTGTACAAACTGAGAATTTTCGTTTCCTCATTTTCTTTCTTAAACGAAAAGTAAACAAGGTCATCGTGAACCATCACTGATGATTCCAGTATGCAGATGGTTAGACAGTCTCATCAACAGTCAGTAACAAATTCTTCTGACCCATGACATCTATCCCATTTCACTTCAATCCCCGTGACACATGTTATGTATACTTTGGCTTCAGCTTCACAACTTTCTGTATATTCTTTTATCAGTCAGCTTAGTGAATCTGCGGCGGTATGGTCAAGAATTTCAGTTTACACTGTTGTCAACATTCCGAATGTTGTTCTGGAATTATGATTACTTCCTCAAACGTGAGAAAATATTGAAATTGAAATCAATTGAGGACATCGCATCGGAGTGCGAGTAATGCAGGACTGACAGGTCTGTTGTAGGTCATGTGATAATTTCTCCAAAATCCTAAAATGTCACACCTGAGAGCTAGATCATAAGACTTTGATCTTATCATCAATCGCCCAATTCCCTTTGAATGTTTATAGTTGGGCGAAGGATCTAAAGTTTGTAAATCTGGTTAACCTCCTAGTTCCCTCCCACTTCCCAGTGTCTCTATTTGCAAACTACAACTGCCAGTTGCGAGGAATTTTCACTTTTGTAAACTGGGGTATTACGATAATAGATTGCCAGATGCATTTTTTTTCAGTTGTGGGTGTTACAAATTACATTCTCCTGTAGGTATGTTGAATTTGGTACGTTCATTTAATTAACTTACGTTCCACACAAGTGAGAGCGATGTAAGGTAAAATGTAGATGTGCGGAGATATCGGGAAGTTAGAATTATTAGGTCAGCCACAGCACCGCACAAGGTCAGAAAAAAAGACAATTAAATGAAATTAATTCTGGTAGATGGTAAGATGGTTCATAACTGTTGCTTGGTCCACCTTTCCCCATGGTTTCGATGAATGGTGCTACGTTAAATTCCACGTAAGATTAAGATTCTGATCAAAATTCTTCGGAATCAGGAAGTCTTGATTTTGGGTCGGTTGTAGAATAGGATATTGGACGGGTGCGGTGAAAGACGGAAAGTTATGGGCCACACCTCTCTACATCTAGCATCTGTATATTTCTTTGTAATAACAATTCTCATCGAGTAACTCATCATTCGTATAATTTAGAAATTCTTGTACTAACTATTCATTGATCGACATTGCATTGCGTAACTGCGACGTGTCTGTAAAAATGTCAGTGAAGGGTTTAAATGCCTTCTGAGACCCAGTAAGGCGTTACAGAACTTCCAGAAATTACAAGTACAACTTTTCAAATCTCACTTTCTCACTTGCTTCATTAGAGTAAAATTACAAAAAGTTTTATTTCAAATTTTCTCAAAACAAATTCAACATTAGGGGGAGCGAATCAGCGAATCACGAAGAATCCGTAGAGAAATTCAAATATGACTGAACAAATCACTCCTCGTTCGTTTACTTTCACGACTGTTGTTTCTCATTTGCCTTATCATTTTGTCTTGACTTGGCAAGTTTTAACTTCGTTGATTCCAGTTCTAATGTATAATGTATCCTTCAACTGTTTAATCCTCTGTTTAGCACGTTTGTACCTATCTTCGTAATTCTGCAGCTTCAAATTTAATATTTGCAGCTTACCACGCTGGTCCTCAACAATTGATTTCAAAATAACATTTTCGCTGGTGTCATTCTTCACAGAATACGAAATTGGTTGACCTGAAATTGTTCAATTATCTTTATTCGTAGTTGATTATTTAATTTCTGACTGTTAAAACGCTGCAAAATACTAGTGTTGCGCCAAGTCGAGTAGCTGGGGTTCCCGTTTATGAGTTCGTGTCTCTGTGAACCGTTTGAAAACGACCGAGTATTGGCGAGTAATTTGGCAACTACTCGGCCAAGACATTTTTCACAACAGGGTTCCTAGGAATGGGATTTATAAAACAAAAGCCCCAACTACTCGGTTACTACTCGACGCAATATGATATACTTTACCTCCTTGAGTTGCGGCGGCAGTACTTAGTGGATCACTTTCACCTGTTTGTGCAAAAATAAAGTGGATTGGAAGTTGGACTGATGGAACCGATAAGACTGCTGGAGTTGGAAGAATGTCGCCCGTTGGAATATTTGGAATAGAGTGAATAAATTCCACTGCCGGGATACTTAGGATCGACTGAATGATGTCGTCTTTTGAAGGAAGATATTCACGATCTACACCACAAATACAGTATTGGGTTATGTCAATGATCCAAAATTAACACTAATTCTTGTTCCAAGCGCAGCTCAGAAGAGTTTCAGACGTGAGTTATACAACCAAACAATTGAAACTGAAACAAACCAGCATAATTACTTGTACCATTTCATTTTCTATTAACTTTGCTTAAGCAGTAGGGGAAGAGCCCACACAAGTGGGGTTCTACAGTATCCTGTTCTACAATCTAATTTAACACGGATTGTATCTAGAACGAAATGTGGAATAAAGGAAATGTTGATAACAATAATAATAATAACCAATCAACCAGGTACATCTATCATTCTATCATCTCACAAGCAAGAAGTAATCCCCTTGAAAAATTGCACCTTGCGCTCATTTGTTGTCTCTTAAATTGAAATCGTATTTATATTAATACATTTGTTCGCTGTTTTTTAAATCGAATATTCTTTTGACTAAGCTTTTCAAAGAATACCGCAGGCATGGCACGGCAAAAGACCCCCCGTCAGAATTGGCTCATCTTTGGATATGTTGTAGCCGTTGACCTCCTGAACAATATTTGTACAGGTCCCAACACGAAAAGGTCAACTGTGGTGGTCACCACAGTTCGACCTTTGGTTCCTTGTGAACCTCAAGAATGACCCCTACAAAAGTTGTTCAACTCATTGAGACAAGCAGGTTTTCCCTCTACCATTTTTCTCTGCGGTCAACACCCGAGATCACAGGTCAGTGTCAACATCGCGGTCACGACTCAACAGATTGACCTATGACCTCGGGGGTTGACCGCAGAGACAAGTGGTAGAGGAAAAAGTTGCTTGTCTCAATGAGTTGAACGACTTTTGTAGAGGTCATTTTTTAGGTAATGAGGGAACCGGGGGTCGAACTTTGGTGACTTCTGGAGGTAACCGGAGTTGAACTTTCGTGTTGGGAGCTATACAAACATTGTTCAGGAGATCAAGGGCTACAACATATCCAAAGATGAGCCAATTCTGACGGGTGGTCTTTTGCCGTGCCATTCCTGTGGTATCCTTTCAGATTCATAGGTTAAAACATTGCCAAAATTGGTTAATTTAAATTTTCACCGGATACCAATCTATAGTCTCATGGTGGATAATATTTCCCTCTCCTACAAAATGGTACATGTCCGTTTGTGAGACTGTAATATTTTATTCGTTGACCCAATTTCGGTCAGTAGAACGCTTTTATCAGCCACGTATTAGTTAGTGTACGATTATTCTATAGTGAAATCAAATCACCGATACCGAACGTTTATGCCAAATAATTTGACAATTCGAGTAAAGTTAACTTGGACCACGTGCAATCGTCTTTTCGATTGTAACCACTTCTGTCAACCCAAACAGATTGAGATGAACGTTACTTTCGACTGTACATAGTAATTGTACAGAATGTACTGTACCTTTAGCTGCTAATATTTCAGTGACAGTTTCTTTTCTTGTCCTCTCCTGGTGTCGGAGATCACGGCTAGTTTCAGTTCGGATTTTGACCCCTTTCCGGCCTGGAAAAATTGTTGGAATTGCATGAGGTTTCAATATCTTTTTGGTAGGTAACTGAAGCAATTCATTCCTCAGATCACGTTCATAGTCTTCTGGTGTGAAGTGGTCAGAACAAATCCTGGCACTTTCTATCTTCAATTTGTCTTTCCTTTTGCATCTTGTGATCCATTCCTATAAATTAAAATAAATAATAGTATTAAATATAAATTATAAATAATAGAATAATAAATTAAGTAACTCTCTAAATGTTCTGTAAACTGCTATCTGCTATCACCTGCCTCGATAGGATGTTCATTTGAATACGATAAAACAAGAAGCGGACACAGTATTCAATGGTATAGTCAGCTGAACCTGTTCTCGATCACCTGGCTGAAACGGCCAGTTTTCGTGTCAGATTCAACCCAGTCATGTTAATGCGTATGGTAGATGGTAGATTGGAATTTGCAAATTGCAATCGGTAATCACCAGATTCACAATTCAACTAGAGTAAGCTTCCAGGACATGGGTTTGGCCCACTGACCTCCCCCTAGTTGGATCGGCCGGAAGTTCCGATATGTTATGTCTGGAGTGTAGCCTGGTTATGCCATTTTGGCAGAAACATGGATAATGAGAAGTTATATAAAGGGAACTCTGCTGACCTCTGGATGGCGCACGGCACTGCATAGTGTGGTTCGGATTTTCGGATGACACTGCGGTTACCCTAGGTCAGCAGGTGACCGTACCTTTACCGTCAACATCCTTTGCTGAACCATTACCAGTTGTCAAACCGAAATCTATTCTTACGATTAGTGATCCTTTGGGCACAACAATATCAAAACTCCACGCCGACCCAACATCTATCTCCACTGGGTGGGAGGAGGGGGGATTTGACATTAGTGTTATTATTTATTTTTAAAGCATTTATTTAGGTTTAAAGATAAGGTACAAAGGAGAAAGATTCACCAAAAAGACGGAGCTTTTACTGTCGTGCGAAACAAGTAAGTTTGTCTATAAAACATCAAGCTGCGACATTCTTCATCCTGAAATTCACGCTGAAACAAAAGGCACAAATATCAATCTAGTCATTTTACCTTGGTAATATTTGGTTTTTTCGGAAATCGGTGGAATATTAAGTCTTTTTGGCGTAACCGCTTATTCTTCTTCCCATCCCATTGTGACAGTCCACCACTGCACAAGAACACGACATCAGGCTCTATGCATCAAGTTTCCAATCAAGTGACAAAAATAAGTGAATGATTTTTTTATCAAAATTCAAAAATTATAAAATAAATCTGAACTTCCTTCTTTCTGAATTCTGACTTGAACTGAAAACAACAAACACCGACCACCGAAGAGTTCAGTACGAATTGGTCTGGTCGACAAGTGAATGTTTATTTAATTTGCGAGATTGCCGCTCAAAGGCACAGCATAGAGCGAAATGTCCCACTCAATTGAATCTTCATAGTTGTTTAGTGTTCAAAAAGTAATTCCTATAATGCGTTTTCTTTTACTTACTATTAAGAAATTCAAGAGGCATTAGGAATTAAGAGATTCCAGGAAACTTTGGCGAATTTTGATTCGCCATAATGGAAACCCCTAAAATAAGTACGAGAGTATGACCAACATTGGCGGATGACAAAATGAAACAAAACAATCGAATAGCCAGTTTCGTGCTCGACAGAGAAATCGAACATTTAAAAGGAAAAACTAGCTTATTGTTTGATTTGGAACGGTGCAAATGAATTTTAGTTGTCGAATTTCGTGTTGCAATTGAATTGAAAAGCTATCTTTCTCAACTCATTCATTTTCCACTTCTTTTACAAAACAGTCTATACAACATTTCCAAGCATATATAAAATGAAAACTCAGGCTGACCATTTTTGAAAATTCAAAAACCGTGACACCCAAAAAGTGTCGTTTTATCTACACAGAATTAATTATCGAGCCAATTCTCTCTACACAGAATTCATTTTGTAGTCAATTCTATCTACACGGAATTCATTTTTGAGTCAATTCTATCTACACAGAAATCATTTTTGAACCATTACTCTTTAACTTTCCTTGACAGCATAAAGTAAAAAGTGGACAATTCACTGTGTTTACTTGCAGTAAAGAACTGATCATTTAGAAGATTTTCTGAATCTTGTACTATATTTTGGCCAAAATGTACTAAAAACCGGGATTTTCGGGACATAATTTTCGACACCGGGACGCGCTTTCAAAACCGGGACGATCCGGGAAAAACCGGGACGGATGGTCAGCCTGAACTCGGCAGAGTGGGTTTCCACAAAATTAGTGAATTAACAAAATGATAGTGGTCTCGATAAAGTAAGCCAGCAACACTACTCAACAAACGAAGTCTCATCTAAGTTTGGAAACATTATTTTGAAAAAATTAACAAGTTATTCATAAGCGATTGTCTCAGTTTACTAATTAATTGTATGCTAATCTTGGACCATATATTGCGATATCGACATACTTTGAGTAATACAGTTAGAAATGTATTCCCAAATTTGAAGAATTTGTAAACTCCTACTAGAAAATGTGTGTACTTTACAACCACGAGCAAATAAAGCAAAAATTTCCGCAATGAACATGCAAAATCTGAACATCCAATACCATCATATTATTTATAGTTGCATTCTTAATAAATAGATACAATATAAGAGCATTCGAGCTTAAGACTAAACAAACACCTATATATTTGTGCTCCATAATTGGACTGAGACATGCAAAGTTATCGTCAAAATTGAAAAAATGCTGACTCTGTCGAATATATTGACACATAAGAGAAAGAGGGAGAGTCAACGAATTAACTGGATATCCTATCAATGTGACTTCAAGCGCAATTATCACCATTTTACAACAATTCATCTTCGCGAGTTTTGATTGAAAATTGTTGCCTGGCTCTAATTAGATGCAATCTGTAATTTTTGAAGTTCGGAAACAGCGCACTCGGAGTTAAAAACTTAAAGTAACTAGCTATACTAGAATTTCTGTATTTAATTTATGAATTTGACGTTTGGAGGAAAAACTTCGATTGAAATGCAATTTGCAATTCACTCGCACACTAAACTTTTAAAGTCTTCCAAACTTCTGTTGCACTTGGCTTTGAAGTTTGAGAGATAAATCGGGGTTCCAATGGCGACTACTCATCCAACATTGTAAAATCTTCTCTGATAAGAATATCAATAGTTTCCTCGTACATTGAGCTCTTGTCAGCATCCAGTTCATCCGTGTCCACATCTGACAAAATACAAACAAGTTTTAATTTTAGTGCTAGTCATACCTAAAATATAACAACCGCCAAGACATCTGCTGAAAACCCCGAATGTAGTCCCCTGCATGTTCAAAGTTAGTCCCCTGCATGTTCAAAGTTCAGAGGTTCGAACCATGTATTGAGAAAATAAAAACTGCTTCAAACACGACTTGTTTCTTTTTCTCGACTTGCCTCGTCATTTCAATTTCGCTTAACTTGAAGTGAAATTCAAATCAATTGAAAAACTCAAACAGAATAAAAGTTCACGCTCAAATTAATAGGTAATAAAAATTTATCACATAATTACGGCAGTGTATGATATTCTTAGACTGCTCTTCACATTGACAAAGTGAAAACAGGTGGAGATATCGCGGTTTATTTTTCTCCGCAAAATAATACAAAATAATAATTTTAGCTAAAACTCCCGAGACATTTTGAATTCCCGAAAGCAGTTAAGGAGAAACGGGATCTTAATTTCAGCAAATAGTATGTATACATTTTAATTTAAATACTGAGAAATGAAAAGTAAAATGAAAACCTTAGGCACCACCGTAGATTCTTTAGATATTCGTGCAAAATGATCGTCATTGGCACTTTCTTATGAATATAATAAAATTTAGCTTTCTATTCTAATCTTGGACTTACGGTTTCGAAGAATCATTCGTTGCTTCTTTTGATTGGTGTATTGTTCTTCCTTTCTAGCTCGATAGACATTCCAAGCTTCAACAATACTTTTACGTTTCTTCAATAACTCCTGAAGTAAAAACATTTACATTGGCGAACTTTTAAAACAGTAACTTAAAAGTAATATAACCAAGCAAGTATATTTGCTCGAACGTACCCTTTGCTGAGTGTTGATCTTGTACTTGTCTTGTTGTTCGAACTGGGGACTGTACTTTTTCAAATTCTTTTTGATTTCCTTAATTTGCGCATTTGTTAGTAAGCATGCAGGTCGAGGACGCCAAAACATATTTCCGAACCTGTCCACTCGTTCTTTTCTAATAACCTTTCCTTGAAAAGTCACTAAAGTAAACCCCGTGTCGGACTGGAAAGACACAACATTAATTATTAATTAATTAATAATTCACCCCAACACAAAGTTGGGTGCTAAGATGTAATATATACTAACCACTTTTCCGGTCCAGGCAGAAACAGCAGCAACGACATAGCGACCGGTGGGGTCCCATTCTATGTCTGTCGTCAATTCCGGCATCAATGTATTCATGATAGAAAAGTCGGAGGTATCGATAAACTCTAAAGGACCCTCAGGACTTTTCAGTAGTGCTAAGACAATGAATTGCCCTTGTGGTGCCCAGAAAAGGGTGTTGAACCGTCTCTTCTCAATTTTCTCTGGAAAATAATAGATTATAGATAGAATATGGTGACTCCTTCAGAAAAAAATATGCATGAATACTAAAAGTACGTTTCAGAACATACTCAGAAGGACAGGGGCATCTCCTTTTCTCACACCGTAGAAACTAACACAAAGGGCGTTCTGTTCTCCGTGAATAATTGCAAACTTGCTCCCCACTGGCTCCCAGGCAAAAGCGGTGATTGGTTCTTTAATTTCTACACTGTCAACTGGAACATTCTTTTCCCGCATATGGAAAATCTCAAAATTGTAGTACATTCCCTGTAATAAAGTATAAATACATTAGCTTGTGTAAAATTAATTTGAATTTCCGGTAGTCGAATCGGTTTCTCAACCAATCCTCAGAAAAGATTAAGCCAAAGATTATAATCATGAGATTTCAATCTTTTATTTGTGTCATCATTGGAGTGTTCTATTGACGTCAATACATTTTATTTTGAATATCGTTCAAAAACAAAATCAGTGAATTTATTAAAACTAATGACGTATAATTATGTGCGCTTTCCTGTAAAAGAGAGAATTACAGATTGTCCTTGAACATAATTCTAGCTCAATCCATACCTGAGCTGACGTTATTGAATATTAAAATAAACGCTACTAAAATTAAAGCAATTTCATGTGTGAAGAATATTTCCCTTCAGATAGTACCTTCAAATATTAACTTACGCTGTATTTGTTTTCCAATCGTTCCTTCTTGACTTTAGAATATCGATCAACTTTGACACACAAATAGTCCCCACATTTCTGCCAGTGCATCCGACAGTCAGCAACATTGAACAAATTTTTGGCCCGAATTTCGTTACGGCTGCAAAAGAAATTCAAATACTGAGCCTAGAACTTAAACATTTTACATCAGAAAGTCAAAATCGTCTCTTCGTGCCACCCCAAAACGAGCAGATTTGGGTTTACCCTTCCTAGAAAGGTCTATAGTTTACCGGGAGCAGTTCTAATATCAGGAAGGGAAGGCCCAACTCTGCTCGATCATGGGTTGGGCTAGAGGAGAGTTTTGACTTTCCGATGTCAAATGTTTACGGTCTAGGCTCAGGACTTCAGTTTAAATAAAATTAAATCACAATGTCTTCGAATTTCTAGTATCATACCTTGGAATTTCCAACAGTGCAACACGGGTAGGGATATCCTTGTCCTCTGCAACCCAATAAGCGATAACGTTATCGGTTGGTGACCAGCTGAAATCCCTTAACCCTTGAATCTTCAAACTCTTGTTGTCCAGAAGGCGGAAACTCTGAAAAATATAAAATTTATTAAAAACCTAGGCAGAAATATGAAGGAAATATGGCAAAAACATTATTCATTCGTGTTTAAGACTCAGAAAAGATTAAGCCAAAGATTACAATCATGAATTGTCAATCTTAAGTGTTTTCATCATCGTATTTGTGGTATTTGCTTTAATCAATCATTCACTTCCTTTGGCCAGACAAGACATATAGACGAGACGGCTAAACCACAAGGCCCAATGTTGAAGTCAATAAAAAATGAGTATATTTAAACCCACCTTCTGTGATTTCAATATCCAACCAACGCAGCAATAAAAATGCATTACAAAACTTGGTTAAATTGATTCCTGGCAAGGGCCTGACTAAGTACGAACAATATATTTTTCAATCTCTCCTTACCGGTGTTTCGTAAACAGATAGAGTGTCCGCGCCCATTCGAGCAAAGAATTTATCATCATGTGACCATTTCAGTACAGGCCAAGGTGACTTCCAAATTTCGCTGAAGGAACGTTTCTTGGCACCCGTTCGAATTTCCCAGATTACTAAGACGTCAGGATTATCATATTGACGTTCAGCCTTAGGAGAAAATGTAACCAAGTATCTAATATGGACAAGAGCATTGAATTTTTACGGTCAACCGTGCTTTTTATCAAGTTGTCAAGGTGTAAATATTAAATCTCACCTCTCACAAGGACTAAAGTCAATGAATTCGGCATTGGTGTGGGCAAAACGATTAATTTTCTCAAACTTTTCACCACCCCATAGGGCTACACCACGTGTATGAAACGTGGCCAAATATGTTCCCAATGGGGACCATTTTGCGACCGTGTCAGTTCCACCATCTCGGCTGAATAATTCAGTTGCTTCGGGAATAGAATTAAGGCAAACTTTAATGTCATTGGCTTGTACAGCATGATGTCCTGGCCCGCCTTTTGTAACTCCAATTGTTACCATACAATACTGGTCATAGGAATCGGGTTCCATCAAATAATACCACAGGTTACCCGGGTCTTTGTAAGCTTGAGGTTCGGGGGTGTGCCATTCAACCGGGATATTTTCATATCTGTAAAAGAAAATTCAATATTTTTACTAATTCGGTTTTCTACACAATTGCAGTGAAGTGAAGGCCAAGTGCAGTATCTTACACGAGTTCAGAGTTTACAAATGTTTTCATGTTTGTAGTCAATGGGAGACTTCATCATCATAACAATAACTTCCTACGCATATTAGCTAAGTCTTATAAATGCATTTGACACTAAATAATTCCATCATTACCATTATTGATCTAAATCTGTAATTACAGACAGCTCTTCTTACCCTTAAGGAAGTAAGAACAATTTCGAAGCTCTTAATATTTTCTTAAGGTCTACAAATAGAAACACTAAGCGATTTCTAATTATTGTAAATATTATTTCGTTAAAGTTACACATTACTCTCACTTTAACAGGTATAATAAGTAAGCCATTGAACTGCGATCTTACTTTTCAAAATCAGTGAATAAGTTCACAATAAGTGTATGGGCTTTGTCGAACTTGTAACCGTCACTACCCTTCACAGCTTCAATGGCATTAGCAGGACTTCCATACTCAACAAAGGCGTACCTAGAAGTACAAAAACAGTATATTATATTAGAAAAGGGAACCCAAAATGTCCAGAGGTCAAATGTTAAATCATTTATCCAAGAACAAATAATGGAAATGTGGATAGGTGAAAAATTGGAGAAAGAGGAAACCGAATGAAAAGATTTTCAAGTAAAAATGAAGTATTCTCATCCATGTTAAAGCTAAATAAATAGCGGAATGGAGTATAAGAGGAATTTTATTTAACCATATAAATTACCCTTTCGAGATTTCATCCTCCCCAACAGGAAACTGTTCGTTGACAATATTCCCAAACCTAGTAAATATTTTTCGAATTACACCTTTCAATTTATCAAGTCGGTCGAGTCCAACTTGAGGAAGGCCATCGACAACAATGACATTTTCCACACCATCAGTTTCTTTAGGTTTCGTTCGCAGTAAGTCCCCGCATAATTCTAAAAAACAGAATGACAAAAATACGTTGGCAATTATGTATGTCTGCCGTATCAAGTTCATCATCAGAAAGGGAATGAGTATCAAATATCACTGATTTCGAATTCAATTTGAGGTACCAAAACGTAGATAGAAAGAAATAAAAATCGAAACTTGAATGCCAGTATGCTAGATTACTAAAATCTGTAAGTATATGTGTCGTTCTATGCTAGACAAGGATGTAATAATTTTAAGAAAACCGGAACGACGCAGTAACAATATTTTAATATTCTGGCTCGGCCCTTATAAATTTTCAATTAATATTTTTCATCAGTGCTTGGGCTTACACCCAAAAACTGCGAGTTTAAATTCCAAACTCAATTAAAAAATTAAAAAATATTGCCATTTCAAATAAAATTTTCGATTTATAGTTAATTCGGAAAATTCGGATCTTCACTACTCTTTCGAGATTTCCAAAAGAGTCAAATAGAGTGATGTAAATTATTTTGAAGTTCAATTATATTCAAGTTATTTTATTTTGCTAAAAAATTAAAGGCCGAAGAGTAAGTCGATACGGACAGACCTTCTGGTTCAGACCCCGGGTGTAAAGAGGATCAATACTCAATTGTTTACTTGGTTCACTAATCTCAGTGACCTACTAAAGGACAAATTAAGCAGTACTAAGAACAAATCCTCCTAAGCTCATAAGCAAGCTGACCATCCGTACTACTTTTAGTAGTACAGTACTACTTTTTGACCGGCTGTACTACCAGAAAATTTTGTC